>JZKD02S0137977.1:175505-197868 GCA_000966675.3 Picea glauca
GGCGTCCTAGGCCTAATTTAGTTTACACCTAGGGTTTGCTTCTAGGGTTTTGAAAAGCCTTGTATCTAAGAAACACTTTTCAGCCATAGATTTGTGTTTATAAGCTAGCCATTTTTCCAAAGAAGTCTTAAGGAAAGAAGAGGAAGCATTAGGCCTAGCCTTAGCTACACCTAAGTAAGCCTTTTCTTCTTAGGGTTTTGGTTTGGTGGCCTTGCCATAGCAACACCATTAAACCCTAAACCCTCTTGTCCTTGATTTTAAGTCTTCCAAACCATAAGTTTCACTTCAATTGACTCCATTAACCCAAGGCACTAGTCTAGAAATATCTTTGAGCTTGTTTGTCCTTAAAACTCTCTTTTAAAAAATCTTTTATTTTGAAACCCTAAACTAACCTAGCGTCTAGACTAACCCTAGTTTGTTGATGACATTTTTCCCTAATTAAATCTTTGCTTGGACTAAAAAGTGTGGCCAAGTCATCTCTTCATAGCCATAGAGGTTTCATCAATTTTCATTGGTTGATTTAGCTAAAACGTCCACTTCTTGGCTAGCTAACCCTAACCCTAACAACAACAATAATATAGGTGACGTCACACCTTTTGATCTCTTGTTTTGCTTGAAACGTTGTGACATTTGTCATCTTGTTTGATAGGTTTTGAGCTATTGACCACATCTATAAGCTTGTTTGATAAAACGCTTTGCTCTTTGCCTTTCAAAATAACTCAATTCTAGAGCTGACGTCACCCTATTTTCTGCATAGTGACGCAACAACATATATATATTGAGCAGATTTATAGTGCATTGTGACATAATATTGGGATTGGTTGTATACATTGAATTCCTTTATCTCTTTGTATTTATTGAAGAAGTGATACAATCCATTTGTCTTTTATTAGTAATCATTGACTTCGTCAATAATTACATTTGATCATTGCTCATATATATATATATGTTAAAGATAGTCATTGACAATTTCAAGTACTAACCACTGCAGCACATTCTATAGTTATTTGTCTTGTCTCGCAAACAGGTGCCTTTCAGTGGAATATTCTCTCCTTGACTATTTCATATCGACAGTAATCTGTGAAAGGACATTCTTATCCTGAGCCACTACCCCTTTATCCCTTTCATAAACCAGATTACATAGGGACGTCTCCCTTGGACTAGCCCTCCTGAATAGAAAGAGCTCCCCATCAAGGTGACAGTGGGTGGGGAAGTTCCTGTCACGCCAGTTTGAAGCCTTGACTCAAGCTAACCTAAACCCTTCCTACAAACTGTGCGATAACAGAGCTCAAAGTTTCACCCCACAAGATAGTGCCTCCAAAGTTTCAGAGCTAGCATTACAGTTGCCAACTCTAAATCATGAGTAGCATAAAGCTCTTCGTGTTTCTTCAACTTCCTTGACGCATAAGCTATCACTCCTCCATCCTTCATTAGTACGGCCCCCAACCCTTTCTTCGAGGCATCTGTGCAGACTATGAATTCCTTTTCCATATCCGACACTTGTAGAATTGGCGCACTAGTTAGTAACCTCTTAAGATCAATGAATTCACTATCACATTCTTCTATCCATTCATACCTGACCCCCTTGCGCTACAAAGTGGTGATGGGTTTTGCTATTTTAGAGAATCCTACCACAAATATCCAATAATAACCTGCCAGTCCCATGAAGCTTCTTACCTCATGAGCATTTTTTGGCACTGGCCATTCCATAATGGCCTTTACCTTTTCTAGGTCCACAGAGATTCCTTCACCAGAAATGATATGACCTAAATAGTGGATCTCTTTCTGGAAGAAAGAACACTTTGAAAACTTCCCATACAATTTGTTTTCTCTAAGGAAGGACAACACCACTCGCAAGTGTTCCTCATGTTCTCTTTCATTCTTGGAACAGATGAGGATGTCATTTAGAAAGACTTGTACAAAACGGTCTAAGTACTTCCGGAATACACCATTCATGAGGCTCATGAATACTACTTGCGCATTGGTCAATCCGAAAGGTACTATGACGAACTCATAATGTCTAAACCGGGTTTGAAAGGCATTTTTAGGAATATCGCTTTCCTTAATCCTTAACTGGTGATACCCTAATCGCAAATTGATCTTTGAGAATACTGCTCCTACTTTCATATGATCGAAGAGGTCATCTATTCGTGGCATTGGGTACCCATTTTTCATTGTAGCACGGCTCAAGTCCCTATAATCTATACACAGTCGTAAGGAACCATCCTTCTTCTTCACAAAACTTACTAGTGCACCCCAAGGTGAGACACTGGGCCTTATTATCCCTTCACTGGTAGGGGCGACTTCTCAAACTGGGTGGGTAAACCCACCTTTATTATATTTCTGGGTCTCTTTATTAATTGCTGGGGCCGACTTCTTATTTTGCCTATTATAATTGTCTTTTGACCAATCCGCAAAAGGAGATTTGGTCCTATTACAATAACTGACATGATCAATCCACAATGGGGATTGATCCTATGAATAATATATCAATAATAATAATAATACTCTTTGCAGTTACATTATTTCAACACTCCCCCTTAACAACAAGGGTATTCTTCAGCAGCATCATGCGAGAGAGAGAGAGGATAACATCATCAACAACATCAAGTGGGAGGACAACATCATCAATATCATTTTGGATGGTGTATCTATAAATAATATAATTTTTTCTTCATCGGTAGCATCATCATTCTCAAAGGAATGCCATCATCATCTGCATCAATATGTATTAGTATAAAAATTGATACATCATCATCATCACAGCACAAAGCTGGCTCATCATAATACAAGACTGGATTTATGTCACAATTGTCAATTTGGAAGCTCAGTACTTGTCTCATCTCATCGTCTTGCTTTACGTCACAGCACTCAAGATGGAAGCAAGATACTCATCATGCTTTACATCACAACCATCAGGTTGGAAGCAGGATACTAGACCGGATTTATGTCACAGTTATCTAGCTGTAAGCTCAGTACTAGTCTCATCATATCATCCTGTTTTACGTATGACAACTTGGTCAGAAGCAAGGATCATCACTTCTTTCTTTACATCTGAAAACTCGGTCAGAAGCAAGGAACATCTCTTCTTGCTTTACATCTGACAACTTGGTTGGAAGCAAGGAACATCTCTTCTTGCTTTACGTCTGACAACTCAGTCAGAAGCAAGGAACATCTCTTCTTGCTTTACGTCTGACAACTTGGTCAGAAGCAAGGAACATCTCTTCTTGATTTACGTCTAACAACTCAGTCAGAAGAAAGGTACACATCTCATCTTGCTTTACATCTGACAACTCGGTCAGAAGCAAGGAACATCTTTCTTTACGTTTGACAACTAGGTCAGAAGCAAGGAACATCTTGCTTTACGTCTGACAACTAGGTCGGAAGCAAGGAGCACATCACATCTTGCTTTACGTATGATAGCTAGGTCATAAGAAAGGAACATCTTGCTTTACGTCTGACAACTAGGTTAGAAGAAAGGAACACATCACATCTTTCTTTACATCTGAAAACTAGGTCAGAAGCAAGGAACACATCACATCTTGCTTTATGTCTGACAGCTATGTTAGAAGCAAGGAACATCACATCTACTCCCCCTTTCGAGGAAGGTCCTTTTGGACTAATCCAAGCTTATCTTGGAAGTACTCAAACTTTACACGAGATAGAGGCTTAGTCAACATGTCAACAACCTGTTCATCCATGCTAATGTACTGGAGCTTCAAGGCTCCTCTCTGTACCATGCTGTGGATGTAATGATAACGGATCTCTATGTTCTTCGACCTGTCGTGGAATACAAGATTCTCTGCCATCTTTATGAATCTTTAGTTTTCACATAGAATCACAGTTTCTCTCATCTCTAAGTGAAATAGGCCAGTCAACAACTTTCGAAGCCATATATCTTCGCAGCTAGCAGAACATGCAACAATTTATTATGCTTCATCTGTGTTGAGAGAAATACTAGATTGCTTCCTACTCTGCCATGAGATCATAGCTGATCCCAAACTAAAATAGTATCCTGAAGTGCTTTTCCTGTCAAAAACACTTCCTGCCCAATCTGCATCAGTATATCCACTCAATGTGAAATCATGATCTCCATCATAGCTGAGACCATAATCTATTGTACCTTTAAGGTACCTCATCACATGTTTTGCAGCCACTAGGTGAACATGTCTGGGTTCTACCAGAAACTGACTCAAGGTGTTCACGGCAAAACAAATTTCCGGTCTGGTGTTCGTCAGGTACATCAGTGATCCAATAATCTGTCTATACAGTGTGGCATCAATTAAATTTGATGAAGTATAGACCAACAACTTCAACTTCACTTCCATGGGTGTATTCATGGGTTTGCATTCTATCATGTCGAATATCTTTAAGATTTCGATTGTGTACTTCCCTTGGTTAAGGAAGATCCTCTCAGGACTCTACCATACCTCAAGACCTAAGAAATAATTCATTAGGCCAAGGTCTTTCATTTCAAATTCTGAGGCAAGTCTCCTTTTACATTCAGCGATGATATTTTCTTCTCCGGTTAAGAATAATTCATCCACATATAGAAATAAGATTGTTGTCTCATTATTCATAATTTTGAAGTAGAGATTTGAGTCTTCTTTACTCTTGGTAAAGCCTAAGCTCATCAAGAAATTGTCTATACGTCCATACCAAGATCTAGGATCTTGCTTCAATCTGTATAAGGCTTTCTTCAATCTACATACATGAGGCCTCCTATCTTCAACCTCAAATCCTTGAGGTTTCTCTATATACACTTCCTCTTCGATGACACCATTTAAGAAAGTTGTCTTCACGTCCATCTAGTGCATCTTCCACTTCATCTTAGTTTCAATAGCTATGATGGTCCTGATTGAAGTGTATCTAGACACAGGAATGAATGTCTCTTCATAGTCAATGCCTTCCTGCTGGGAAAAGCCATGAGTGACAAATCTTGCTTTATACTTCTCAATTATTCCATCAACAGCATGTTTTATTTTGAAGAGCCATCTGGAGGATACCACATCTTTATTCTTCAGTCTGGGAACTATTTCCCATACTTCGTTCTTCATTATGGATAGGTATTCCTCTGTCATGGTGTCTGCCCATTCTTTCCTTTGAATGGCTTCTTCAAAATAGGTAGGCTCCTCTTCTAGGAGGTCACACATCAAAGTCATATAACTAGAGAATGGCTTTGGTATTTTCACCTGTCTCATGGTTCCTTGGTGAACACCGTACTTCTCTCCATATTGAATAAGCTCTCTAGCCCAAGCTAGCTTTCTTTTATGTAGGATCGTCATCTGAGGAGGTTCTTTCACTTCTACTATATCATGGTCTTCTAGAAGTTCCTCATCAGGGGAAGTTACAACTTCCCTTACTGGTTCTACAGCTCTGGGAACCTCCCTCATTGTAGTATTGAGGATTACGGGTTCCTCTTCATATACCTCTTCAAGCTAGCATATTTTATATTTCTTGAGCACTGCATCTTCATCAAAGGTCACATCCTTGCTGATCTCAATTTGATGTTGATCTGGTATACAGATTCTGAAGGCCTTGGAGACCTCACAGTATCCCATAAATATTCCCTTCTTTCTTGAAGGGTCCAGCTTGTTTCTCTTTTCTTTAGGTATATGAATAAACACTGAACAACCAAATATTTTGAGATGGCTTACCTTTGGCTTCTTTCTGGTGAACGTCTCTTCCAGTGTCTTGATCCCAAGTGCACTATGGGATAATCGGTTCTACACATAAATAGTTTTCATCATTGCTTCTTCCCATAAGCACATAGGAAGATCTTGATCATGGATCATAGTCTTCACAGCTTCCAGTATGGTTCTGTTTTTTCGTTCAGCTACACCGTTTTGTTGTGGATTATAGGGAGTAGTGAGTTCCCTCTTGATTCCAACATCTTTGCAGAAGTTCACAAACTCTTTTGAGGTATATTCTCCTCCATTATCTGACCTGAGTATCTTGATCTTTCTTTTAGAAAGGTTCTCTATCAAGGCTTTGAATTCCTTGAACTTACTGAACACTTCATATTTAGTCTTCAAGAAATATATCCAGGTTTTACGAGAGTAATCATCAATAACTGATACAAAATATACATACCCGCTAATGGAGGATGATGGCATTGGGCCACACACATCTGAATGGATGAGTTCTAGGACTCCTTCTATCTTATTCTCCTGCTTCAGAAAAGGGTTCTTGATATTCTTCCCTTGTGCACATCCATTGCATACGCCTTTATGGCCACCTTTGAGTTCTAGTAAACCTATCACCACTTTGCATATGTATGGTATCACCTTGTAGTTGATGTGGGCTAATATTCTATGCCAAAGTTCACATTAGTTTTCAATGGCATGGGTCATAGCAGCCTCTGAGTGACCCTTTAATTTATACAAGTCATTTTCTTTATTGCCAATGATGATTGCTTCATTTAAGGTTTCTCCCTTAGCCCACATAAGAACTTCTCTATCTATAAAGGCAACTCTGAATCCTTTCTTCTCTAAAGCTGAAATGGAGAGTAGGTTCTTCTTCAAGCCTGGTACATATAGTACGTCCTTCATGTTTAGTGAATTGCCTAAATTCAGTTTATGGTTTGATTCTCCCACTCCCTTGATGGGATACTGATAATCATCACCAAGTGTCACTTTCTAATAAAACTTCTTATCTGAGATACAAGAGAGAATATTTCTTTGTCTCGTCATGTGATTGGATGCACCACTATCAATGAGCCAAGAGTCCTCTCCAGGTGTTACAGATCCTGAGAGGGATGAGATCAACACATGGTCTTTGATATCCTCTCTCATCATCTTTGCGGGTGGCTCTTCGTCTTCGACTACATGGGCATGATGCCTCTTTTGTTTTCTCTTGTATTCTTCTCGTCTGGCTGAACAAAACTTTGCAATGTGTCCCATCTTGTCACAATGATAGCATTGTACAGATGACTAGTCTCTTTCCTTTCGTTGTCCTTTCTTGTGAAATCTCTTTGGATGAGATTCTTTATGATTGAATTTATTTGATTGTTGAGGCTCTTTATGAGTCTCCTTATGGAAGTAGGGTTTCTTCCTTCCTCCTTTGGTGTCTGTGGCTAGGGCTTGATCATCATCCCTTGCTAGTAACACTTCCCGATTTGTTACTCTTGTTTCTTCTTGGATGCATTCTTCCCATAGGATGTCGAACTTCAGCTTCTCCTTTCTAGCACATATCGTCTAGATGAAAGCATCCCAAGGTCATGTGAGACCATTTAGGGCCATCATTATGAGTTTGTATTCATCTATGGTATCTCTAATAGCTTCTAGTTGTTCTTTGAATTCTGAGATTCTGGAGAAGTATTCTTGAATCATTTCTCCTTTCTGCATCCTTGTATTCTTCAGTTGAGTTCTAAGATTCATCTTCCGGTTTATGTTCTTTCCTTCATATAGTCTGGTCAAGGAATCAAACATTTATTTTGGGGTTTTATTATATCGGACATAAGGGATCATATGGTCCTTGATTGAATCTGCAATGATTCTTTTGACCCTTATTCTATCCTTTTGATGCTTTGCCTTTTCTGCAGCATCTTCGGGTTCCGGTAATTCTTCCTTGATGAATATTGCTAGGTCATTCTCTTCAAGAATGAGGCCAATCCTATACTTCCAGGCACAAATGTTTTCCACTCCTTCTAACTTGTCAACAAGATTAATTCTTGCAGACATCTTTACCTGGAGCTAGGAAAATGACCGAAAAATGAAAGTGCTAAAAATAAAAAACTGAACTTACCAGGAGATGCGCTTGGCTGAGGCGAGATTCCTGGTGTGTTTGGATCTAAGAAAATACAAATTTTTCCCCTTCAAATATGATCTATGGATTTTTGGACTGGTGCTTCTAGTACCTCCGGTACTCTGGTACTTCTGGTACTGGTTTTCTGGTACTTCTGGTACTTTATGAAACTAGGGTTTCACTTTCTGGGAGATCCAGCCACTGAAAAGGGTGCGCTAATGATGCCAAATTGATCCTTAGGGGAGAGCACAACTTTCTAGATAGTTTTAGGGCTGAAAAGATTCACTTTTGAAAAACCCTAATTTGTAGGTACTGCAACAGTGACGTTTTTCTCTTGTGAAAGATGCTTCCTTCAACTTGGCTCTGATACCATGTTAATGTTTAAGACATTATTATAGATGTTTGCATTTCATTAGATAACAATAGAATAATACAAGATCACTGAGAAATACACAATCACAAGAGACACAACATTTATCCTGGGAAACCCTCTAGGGGAAGAAAACTCAACAAAACTTCCTTAATATAGATAGCCAATACAATTCCAAGAGATCTCTATGCTAAAATAGAAAGTCCTCTCCAAGATATGTGTCACTCTCTCTCTCCTTTGTCGGTAACAGATCAGAACTTGTCTCCCAAACTGAGCAAGTGAGTTATGTCTAAGTGGGGTGCTAGCCTCCTTTATTTATACAAGTCTGGCATGTGTGAAGTGTCTCTTCACTGGCAGGGCCGACTTCTCAAACTGGGTGGGTAAACCCACCTTTCTTATATTCCTGGGTCTCTTTATTATCTGTTGGGGTCGACTTCTTATTCTGCCTATTATAATTGTCTTTTGACCAATCCACAAAAAGGGGATTTGGTCATATTACAATAACTGACATGATCAATCCACAATGGGGATTGATCCTATGAATAATATATCAATAATAATAAGAATACTCTTTGCAGTTACATTATTTCAACAACGGTGTCCGGGGTAAGATGCATTTGCCTTTCTAGGTTGCCCCACCAGTTCAAGGCACTGTTTCTCAACTGAAAAATCACTATCTTGGCCTTTGAAGTGGACACATAGTCACTTAAGGCAAAACACCTTGTCATGCCTTCCAACCATGCTTCTGCACGTTCACTGGCATGACCCCTGGCAAACTCTGGAAGTTTGATCTTCTGCAATTCTCTAGTGATGTCTTCAGGTGGAGGTCCTCCCCCTGAATCCCTCGATGCTTTTGGATTACCCGTTCCATATGGTGGGGGTTCCACTTCGATCCCTTTTGGTTGACACCCCTTTAAAGTCTCATTTATGGCCTCCAAAGAGCACAGTGTGAGATTTATTTCAGGCGATGGTGGTGGCAGTGAAGGCGGTCCCTAGGACGATGCCCCTCTTCCTCAATTTCCTCGAGTCCTAACCATCCTGTATGATTTAACCTACATCAACCAAAGTTGTCAGGGTGAGTTCAAGGACATTTCACATTTGCACAACTTAAACTAGAAAACAGGGTTAGGCTTAAGTTATTTTTTTACTTGTCTGTAAACAGACGTTACTCTCTTTAGGGGAAGTGGCTAGGTCAGGGTCGAGAGCCTCTAAGATCAAACTTTTTGCCTAAGGGAACTACTGATTCTCTCACATATGATCAACACATTTAACCTATCATTACTATCATGGCGCAGTGGTGCACAGTCTTTGGTGAAATCTCTATACTCGGAGGATAGGTCGTTGGTTCAAAACTCATCTGCTCCAACAAAATTTAATCAATAAAATATGGAATCTTTAATGTGGCACAATGGTATTCGGGGCTTTGAGAAAGCATAGTGCTTAGTGAAGAGGTCTCCGGTTCGAGTCCTTCAAATCACTAGTTAATTAGTTACTAATTAATTAATTACTATTATCAATGCTTTGAAATAAATTAAAAAGAAAATGAAATTAGTTACTTAAATTTAAAATTAAAATTGAAATTATTCATTTAAAATATCTTAAATCTTCTTTTTTATTTCATTTAAAATGATACCACTTATCTTCTTTTATATCTTATATCTTACTTATTGTTATTATATATATATATATATATATATAATTTAAAATTATATATAAAAAAATGTATTGAATGCAAATTGGTCCGAGTGTATAAATTAACAATGATCATTTATATTTGCAAATATAGTTGATTCTTATTTATATATAAATTTTAATAAAAATAAAATAATTTAAATGTTAAGAGGCCGATGTGGACAAAATAAAAATAATTTCATTTCAATTTTAAATTTTAATAAAATAAATAAATAAATAAATAATAATAATAATAAAAATAAAAATAATAAAAGAAATCAAATAACTCTGGGGCATCGTGGGACCTCGCATGAGGCCCACATACCCCCCCTATCTCTTCTTACCTAAAACCCTACACCCTACTCTCATTCTCATAACGCTCCATTCTTTTGCTGCCTCTCTCACTCTGCAAGTGCGGAAAGGGTTACAGTAATGGTTGGAGGCTCCTCTCTCATGGCTTGGCAAAAGCCTACAAGCTACAACTATGCCCTCACGAGCTCCTCTTTCGTGGCTTGGCGCATAGTCTCTGTACATGAGGTAGGTATAGTGTTGTTGAGTTTGGCGCTCAGCGCAACATTGAATCTTGACCTGTGTTGTATGTAGGTGTGCTAATCTTGGTTGTAAGTGCATGCAGGTACTCAATCGCTATAGAAAATCGCACTCCCTTTAGAAAATTGTGGCTTTCTTCACCTGTGTAAGATCTGATACTCCCTTTATAAAATCGCACTCCCGCTGAATCTTGACCTATGTTTGGCCGCTATAGAAAATCACACAGGCCTCTCTTGTGAGCTCCTCCTTCATGGATTGGTACCTAGCGCACAAGATCTCGGTCTCAGCTGACTTGTGTTGTGTCATGACTCTGGATGGATAGCTTTCAGTCTCGGCTGGTGCGTAGTGGAAGAGATTTCTTTCTCATGGGTTCCTCCTCCATGTGACTTGTTCTAACGCTTGGTGCTCTGGTGCTCTGTTTCAATTGACCTGTGTGATGTTGCAGGTGCTTGTGTTTAATAGCTTGGAGGTTGGATGGGAAGGGTAGAGTACGAACAAGAACAACAACAAGAATAGTGGAAGAGTA
The DNA here is from genome assembly GCA_000966675.3 of Picea glauca. Taxonomy (NCBI): domain Eukaryota; kingdom Viridiplantae; phylum Streptophyta; class Pinopsida; order Pinales; family Pinaceae; genus Picea; species Picea glauca. The sequence goes on from JZKD02S0137977.1 coordinate 186,368, forward strand.
GAGTATGAACAAGATTGAAACTCATGAGGTTCTCATCAAGATGTCAACAAAAGTTGTTTTGGCATATAGATCCTGAATGATTCCAGGTTCGTTTTGGGTATTCATTGTTATAGAGAAAACAATAATAGAAAAAACTACCCAATTCGTGTTTAGATTATGAATCCATATTAAATATCAATCTAGATTTGTTTGAGCATTAAATTGTGGAGAAATAGACCAAAACGGCCACCAATTGGGTTTGCATTAAACTGTATATTTAATAATGGGTTCCAGACAGTTTAATGTACCTCCAATGGAATTTCATACGGGTGGTGGCATTGCTATGTCCCAACCGAGAAGGCCTTCAAACCCTCCTTTTCAGCCCCAAATGAGGCATGTCAGTAACTCGAATATTCAATTCATGTCATTTGATGTTGGATTTGTACCCTCATCATTTGCCCCCACCTCCTTCCTTCAGAGAAAACAACTTTGGAGCCTTCGAAGATGAGCCACCGCTGCTGGAGGAATTGGGAATCAATACCTGTCTCATAACAAAAGACCTTAACCCTTTTGAATCCCATCAACGTTTGTTGGCAAAGGTAGCACAAAGCTTGTGGTCAAAGACTCCCACAAGGAACTTCCTGAAGGATTTCTACATGAATTGAAGATGTATGTCATTGCTTTAAATTTTTGAAACAAACGACTCTCTAAGGTAAAAAAAAATACATGATGTTTTTATTTTATTTTATATTATGTTATATGTATTTTATTTATATATATAATTTAAATACATATCCTTTATACATGTTTATTTATATAAAGTTATTTATATCTTTGTTTAGAAGTAAATATATATATCCCTAAAAATAAAATTGATTTATTATGTGTTTGTTTATTAGAACCAGTGTTAAAATTCATTTATCACTTTCAATATATATAATATTATATCATTTCATTTTCAGAGTGTATGTTGTTTATATATATATATATATATAACCAAAATAATTGTGTTCTTGGCTTGCAGGATAGGTGGGGCTGGAGTTGGAGCTCACATTTTCATCTAATAAAAGGGTTTCAGGGTCCCTTTTTCCCAGGGTTGTTTCTTTGAATATATAATTACCCTATACAACTTATTCAAGGTTTCAATATAACTATTTAGGTTTTTTTTTTTTTTTCTTTTTTTCTTTTTTTTAAATTTCAGGGTTGGAACAGTTCCATTCTTGAACTGTCCTTCTTACATGCAAGTAGGTGGGTACGCCCTGGTCCAAGTTTTTAAACCAGGGCTCTGATACCATGTGTAAATTCTCTGTCCCCGCAGAGCCTTATAAAACACATGCTAAAATAAAGGATAAAGAAAAATGTATGTTGTACAATTTAATCTTCAACATTTAACCATAACTTAATCAGCATAAATTAAAAGTTATCCACAACATGAAAGTAAATCACATAACCATCACGTAAAATAGCATAATCATGAAAATACATACCTCTGTCTGATGCTAATTCCCAATCTTTGGTTGTCCTCTCTGTTTCTCTGCCCAAAACTGAATCTTCCTCCCTGGCAGCTAGGAACAGAGTCTGTTCGACTCCCTAGCTCTAGGATTCTGTGAGGATTCTTGGCCCCCGAGCCCAAACCTTCCAACAACCTAGTGCACCCCTGTAATAGTCCACCCAATCTCCAAACCATAAAATATCAAACTAGCAAACACATACAGTCCCTAATATCCAAAATGTTGCTTTCTTTCCCCAAATTTCCAAAAAAAAAGCTCTTGAATCCCGAATCCCTCTGCCCCCTCATATCCTTCCCCCATTCACTGCCTCCTTATTCATTTAATGACACCCACCTTATTCCTCCATTTAATACCTTATCCCTCCATTCAATACCCTATCCATCCATTTAATGCCTTATCCTTCATACGTTAAGTTTTCTAATAAATAAATAAAAATTATTAAGCTTTTAATTCATTACCCAAACCTTTAATGAGTTAATTAATTAATTAATTAATTAATTATCATATATAAACAATTAATAAATAATTAATTAATATTATTAATAAATAATCATTGTTTAACTAAAATATATTAGGACAGTTAATTATTTAATTAATTATTCTTGATAAACCTTAAGCAATCATTTAACCAGGGTTGTTACAATACATGAGGATCCAGTTGTAATAGGTGGGTGGCCACCAATATCCACTTGGATCAGTCCTCCCCCATTAGGAAGCAATGGTCTCCATTGCATTGAGTTCCCCCATCAGGTGAGGAAACAATTGTTGGATTTGGCCCTGGGTGGTCCACTTTCCTTGGTGTAGAAGTTTCCCTGCCTTGACAACCCGATAAACATGGATCTGTTGTTGGCGAGTGCCCATGAACTATGTGTCCATGATTTGATCGGTGGATGTTTGTTCCATGCATTCAGGGTTGAGATTTGTTGGTGTTAGTTTTTAAAATATCTCAGAGGTGTCCATTAATGGTGGAAAATATGGCCTAAGTAGGTCCATATTGAATACTAGATGCAGACCAAGGAAGGGTGGAGTGTTGAGCTCAAAATCATTTCTACCCACAACCTTGGTGATAGTGTAAGGTCGATAACGGATTGGGCGAAGCTTCTGATGGGGCATGGTGAGACACTCCTTTTGAAAAATGTAACCATAGTTTTTTTCCAACCTGAAACTGGTGTGGTACTCTATGTTTATTGTGGCGTTGTTTGTACATCGCATTGGATTTCTACAAAATCTCATGGACCTATTGGTAGATGTGATGAATCTACTCAATGAATTTGGTGGATTTGTTGATCACAGAATAATCATGGTAAGATTCTATATGGGTGGTGGCAAGAGGAAGTGCAACATCAATGGGTCCCAAGGGTTGGAATCCCAGGCCCACCTGAAATGGGATGTGATTGGTGGAACTATGGAGAGCCCTGTTGTAGTTGTGTTGGACATATGGAAGACTCTTGTCCAATGTACGGGGATTCTTAGAATTGTACATGCGGAGGATGTGCACAATAATCTGATTGACGAACTCAGTTTGGCCATCTGTTTGGGGGTGGAAAGCGGTGGAAAGCGGTGGATGTTCTGCGGTATCCCAAAGTGGACCCAGAATCGTTCGAAGAAGAACTTGGAAGTATCAGTCACTATGACATTCTTCTTATACGTTGTGAGAATGGCCATCTTCAAAAATAGTTCAACGACCACAAACACATATTCATTTATGTGCTTGGTGGACGACAAACCATACATGTAATCCATTGATATGGATTCCCATGGATTCTCGAGAATAGGAAGAGGATTGTATAATCCTTGCTTCTTGATGGTTGGATTGGAAATGGTGCAGGAAGTACAATGTCGGATATACTTGTCGATGTCCTATCAAATTTTTGGTCAATAAAAATGTTTCTGAAGAATGACCACAATTTTCTCTACACCAAAATGTCCTGCCACCCGACTGTAGTGGGATTCCCAAATAATCTTTGCACACTCACTTGTAGGAACATAGAAATGGCCCAAGTGGCATAAGAGTTCGTCCTTAGTGTGAAAATTAGTTAAAGTGGCACATGTACCCAAGAGATTATATGTGCTGGAGAAGTCTGGATCTTGCTGATAAAGTTGAGGCCACTCTAATGATTCATGTCCACAGGATTGGAGCACCGTGGTGAGTGCAGCCACAGGATGCCGACTATGACAGCCAGTGACACAAATGGAGATATTTGTCTTATACTTGATGTTCATATGGAACTATTGCAGGTAGGTGGACCACTTATGATGGCAATCTTTCTGTAATTTCCCCTGTGTATGTATGATCAGTGTGTATGATCATCTCTTTCCCCATAATGTAATGTTTCCATTAACAAAAGGCTTGTCATCAGTGTGTATGATCAGTGTGTATGATCGTCATCAGTGTGTATGATCGTCTCTTTCCCCATAATGTAATGTTTCCATTAACAAAAGGCTTGTACAATTGAATACATTTCCTTTTCATAGGTGAGTTATTTCTAGACAGCAGCAGAGAATGTCTCACTATGGTATGCCACAAGATGCTCATGGTGAGTGAGAACTGGACCCACAACATAGTCAGATGCATCAGTCTCAATCTCAAATGGTTGTTGCATATCGGAAAAGGAGAGTATGGTATCTAAGAAGAAGTGATGTTTTGGATCATATAATTCTTGTTGCTAGTCCTTCCCCCACACAAAATTGGCCCTACCACTGCCCTTGGTCACCTAGCTAAGGGCCCATGCAATATGGGAGAATCCCAACATGAACTATCGATAGAAATTGGCTAGCCCCAAAAAGCTATGAAGTTCAGTCAGTGTTGTTGGGGCCAAACAGTCACAAATGACTCGGATCTTATCTAGATCAACAAGTACCCCATGCTCATCAACAATGTAGCCCAGGTATTGGACTTGGTTCATGCCAAAAGAGAATTTTGCCAAGTTGGCATAAATCTTGTGTTGCTGCAGAGTGCTCAAAACCTGTTGAATATGTCACATGTGCTCTTCCCACGTTCTGTTGAAGATGATTATGTCATCCAAATATACTACCACAAAGGAGTTGGTGAAAGGCATCAATACATCATCCATCAACCTCATGAAGGTGACTGGTGCATTTGTTAAGACAAAGGGCGTGACTAGACATTCGTAGAGACCTTCTTTAGACTTGAAGGTTGTCTTCCAGACATTAGTTGGTTTGATGGGAACCTGGTGGTAGCCACACTTCATGTCAATCTTGCTGAAGCAATTTTCCCCCTTGAGTTGGTCAAGAAGGTCATCAATTCTGGGAATGGGGTAATGGTTCCTGACTGTGATTTTTTTTAAGTCTTTGTAATCAATGCAGAGTCGCCAAGTCCCATCCTCCTTCTGCACCAGTACAATTGGGATTCCACAAGGGGAGGAGATGGTTCTGATGTGCCCCTTCTAAAGAATATCTTGGATCTGATGCTTGATTTCGTCATTCCCCATCAGCGAGCGCCGATAGGCTGACCCATTAGGTAGAGGTGCATTGTGGGTTATATCAATTGGATGCTTGACTTGGTAGTGTGTCGGTACCCCTGTAGGTGAGGTGAATATTTCTATGTATTCTTCAACAGTCCCTTCCACTTGTTGTTGCTGCAAAGAGAGGCCTTGTGTAGAGGCCACGGATGCGGAGGTGACCTTATGCTTACTGTGAGCATGAATCACAAAGAAGATGAACTTGATGCTCTATGAAATGAACTTACTGCATTTATTAGCATAGATTAAAGAAATATCAGTAGGGAGTGTACAATTGTCTACCCAAGGTAATAATAACATTGTGGGTTCTAGACTCATACATAGCATGATGCTTCTACAAATATGGTTGTCCTAAAAGAACGTCACAAACTTCAATATCACACATTACCTCATCTTTGAAAGGATTAATGCCATAGGGTAGACAACGTTGTTGGATGACACAGAGATCTCTTCCTTGACGGAGCTCGCCGATGGTGTATGGTTGTGGGTGCGGTGTCGTTGGCAGGTCCAGTCGCTTAAAGACCTTTGATGAAATAATGTTCTTCTGACTACCACTTTCAACACTGAAATGAATGAGATCCCCCTTGAACCACATCTATGAGTGAAAGAGGCGTTCCCCTTCCTCTGGTTCTTCTGGTTCGCTTGGCCAGACTTTGGTGGTAGCGACTGTGGCACTAGGTTCATCATCGATAATCTTCTTCCCTTCTTCAGGATTTGACTCAGAATCAGAATCCAACTCTGACTCGTAAGCCTTCATCTTAGCCATGAGGGACTGCTTGGAGCAACATTCATCGGTTTTGTTCCAAGGGATTTTATGGTACTCACATGATTTTCCCATGCCCTTCTTCGTCTTCTCATTTCTCTTCTTGTGTTGCGGCTTGGATAGATTTTACTAAGGGCAGCCATCATGACGTGGTCCCTTTCTATGTGGGTTGGGGTTTCCCTTTCTCTACTTCGGCTGTGAGGGGTTTGCAGATCGAAACTCACATTTTTTCTTCTTAAATTTTTTCTCTATTTTGATAGCGTATCTATAATCCATGCCCAATGAGGCGATGTCCAGGAACTCCATTTTTGTTTGAATATATCTATGAAAACAGTCATAGTATTTGAGCATGAGATGACGCTCTGACTATTTTATACCCAATTTGGTGCGTAGGGTATGGAAAATATTGGTGAAGTCTAGTACTTTCTGGTCTCTTTCTTGGCGTAGGGTGGTCCATCTAGTGTACTGGTCCTCGTATCTTCCAATAGGGTAGTATTGTTCTTTAATGGAATACTCGAAGGAGTCCCTTGTAGGGGACACCACAAAAATTGTATATTCCTCCAAGGCCATTTTCTCAGAGTAAGTATCCCACCAGTCTTTAACATGGGGAACGACCTTGAGGAGTGAAAAAGTGATCTTTTCCCTATCAGAAAAATTGTGGACTGAAAATATCCCTCAAGTAGATTTAACCATTTATCTACAACATTTGCATCTATCAGTCCTTCAAATAACATAATATCAAAATTTAACTATACCTTGAAGTGGGTTGCATGGATTCTTGATGAAGATGCTTCTCCCGTGGGCCAACGTCGAAGGATCTGCGCAAAGTTTTCCATCATTTCATTGCTTTGTCATGCAAGGGATTCCTCGAGCAACATTTTAATAGGATCTCCTGTGCCATCATATTTATTTTTGTATCCCATGGGTTTTTGTGGGGCTTGGCATGTTCAATATGGTAATTTCTCGTTTGGTGCGAATCCCAACTTCTTATACCCAAACCTTGTTAGGAACATGCACAAAGGAAAATAAATGAAGAGCATACTTGTCTGATACTAGTGATCCAGATTTAGGAGCGGAACAAACTGATTAACCGACTGAATACAATAAACACAAATATAGGCAAAATAACACAAATATCTAGTGAACAATATCTTCTATTAAATAATGAAATAGGCTAAAACTGTAAAACTGCATAACTGAAACTTGCTCAATTGGAGTTAGCTATCTCTGGGAAGAGATGTGGATGCTACACGAATCTGTCTAAGTAGAATGTACTAAAATGAGGCTCCATAGGCCCTTTTCATATTTCTCATGAATTCAAAAATGCTAGACATCCAAAAACCTAACCCTAGAAGGTGAAACGCCAAAAGTCATGTGGGCCCCATGGGTAAGTTGGTGTAATTTGGTACCTCAACTTCCAAGGGTCGTAACTTTTGCATACAACCTCCATTTTAGGAACGTGATAGCCCGTTGGAAAGGTATTTCAGAGAGCTACACATTACACCATTAGAATCTGACTCTATCTATAGTCTAACTATGGTGAGCCAAAAAAAAAATTAGGGCCCCAAAACAGCCATGAAAGTATAGCAAGATGTGCTGACATGAAAATATACAAAATAAGACAGTTGGATTAGGCGAGAGGCCACCCGTATCTACCTGGAGAATGTGTGAGGCTTCATACAACCCCAAAAGTGTAGAACTCATAATTATAAAGTAGTACATAAAAACGTGGTGAACAAAAACAGACACGAGGAGCCAGTTGGAATAGGTGGGTGGCCACCAATATTCACCTAGATCAACTATTGTGTACTCTGGTCAGTAGAGAGATTTGTGATTTCTTGGTTGGAGAGGAAAATATTTTCCTCAATCTTGTATAGTACCTTTACATGGGGATGGGTTTGAGATTATGCTCAAACATTATATTTACTCCAAATGAGCCACCAAATGATAGAGGTAATATTATCATTATTTTTTTATAAATCTAGTTAGATATTTTTTTGTCTTACTTAATTCACATGTAATTTATTGTAACATTTTAACTCAATTATTTCATTATTATTGTGTATTGTTTTGTAGATATTGGCACATATATTAATGGTGATCCTCCCCAACAGGATGAAGAGATGGATGAGGAATCTCAACAACCTCCAGGATGGAGAGCCAACATGCCACTCAATCTATATCAAAGAGTTTGAAATGAGCTGGTGGATCACATATGTGGTATGATTACCACGTAGGAAGTCATACTTGTACATTTTTGAGAGATATGTCCCAAAACTATCTCAGATATGGGTGACCCATCCTTGTGACATGAAGTCACATATGTTTCATGTTCTTAATGTACTCAACCACATTCAAAGGTTGAGGGATGGTGCTCATTCAACTTCATATGAATCATCTTCTAAGGATGATGATCTTGATCCTCCATCACATGATTCTCCACTACCTATTCCTCCATCAGATGGGTATCATCCCCTCCACCACCCAATCATCCTCCTCCTCATATTCCACATGTGTCACCAATTACACCATCCACTGATCCTTCTCCACTATGCATCCATCTTCCTCCTCCTCCACATGATCCTAGTGGAGATGTATAGACCATAATTTTTATCTGACATGGGTATTGATAGACCCTCTACCTTTGGTAGCAGAGGCATTGATGCCTTTGTCTCTAGTGGTGTACCTAGATAGTAGTGGTACTTGACATGCATATTCATTATTGTATATTTGACTTCAGATGTATATATGACATTTTTTTAATTTTGTGGACCCAACTAGTCATTGTTGGTTTTTTAGGATACCATCAGATTAAGATTGTGCTAGAAGACAAACATAAGACCACATTCGTGATAGAATGGGGAAGTTACCAGTACACCGTAATGTCGTTTTGGTTAAAGAATGCACTTGTTGTGTTTTCTAGAGTATTTTTTTGTATCCTTTAAGGAGTTTATCCATAAGTTTCTTGAAGTGTACTTAGATAATTGAACTATATTTAGCCTATTTAAATATCACATAGAAAATCTAAGGTCGATGCTTGATAGATGCATAAAATATCATATATCATTAAATTTGAAGAAGTGTATTTTATGCACACCGTTTGGGATATTGTTAGGCCATGTGGTATGCAATAAGGGTTTTGTTGGTTGATCCTTCCAAGATCAAACAAATTGTTAATTTTCCACCGCCTAAATCAGTGAGATAGTTGAGAACATCATTGCGTCAAACAAGATATTACAAGAAATTTATTAAAGGCTATGCGCAGATTATAACTCGGATGGAAAATTTATTGAATAAAGAAGATAACATTCAGTCGAATGAAGACTGTGATTAGGGTTTGGAAATATTGATGTATAAGTTAGTAACTGTTCCCATTATGGTGTTCCTGGATTGGTAGAAAGAGTTTCACATTCATGTGGACGCATCGTCGATAATGTTTGGTGTAGTATTAGAAAAACTATGAGAGGGAGAGTTGTACCATCCAATTTCCTTTGCTAGTAGGAAGTTGTCGACTACTGAGAATAATTACATGATAATAGAAAGGGAAGGCTTGGAAATGGTTTATGCCTTGCAGAATTTCATACACTATTTATTGTGGTCCCATTTCAATATGTATACAACTCACTCTGTGATTAGATACCTAGTTAACAAGCTAGTGTTGGGGGGGATAATTTACAAATGGCTATTATTGTTCCAGGAGTATGAATTCAAAGTTATTGTGAAGCCATGGAAATTGAATGTAGGAACAGATCATTTGTCATGAATATTGATAAGAGAAGACGCAAGAAACCTACACAATAGTTTACTAGATGCACATTTATTTTCAGTTCAAATGGTAGATGACCACTTTACAAAAATTGTCCATTTTTTGAGTACATGTATTTCTCCATACAATATGAAAGTAGTACACAAGAAGAAACTAGTGGTTAAAGAATCAGATTATTAGTTGATTGCATGAAACTTATATAAGTTAGGGATGAATGGGATACTACGATTGTGTGTGTTGGAACGTGAAAGACCAATGATCCTGTAAGGTAGCTAGAGAGGTAGTGGGGGGGCCTAGAGGGCCCATAGTGATAATAGTGGAGGTCATTCAATGTAAGGTGGACTAGGTCCACTATATTATTAAATAAGGCCCACTATGGTAGTTAGATATAATAAATGGGTAATTAGATATAATTAATGTAAGAGGGCTTCTCAGAAGGTTGTACTTCTAGAAGATTCCTCCTCTAGAATATTCTTAGGAGATGATAACACTATATAAAGGGGTTCAAGCAATGTAATGGGACATGAAGATAATTATTGTATTTGGAGCTGAAGCTCATTAGGAGGAAGCCCCCTCAAAGAGGCAAGTGAACAGAAGAGGATCTCTTCCATAATAGGATTCATTGTATGGTGTTGCCCTACCTTAAGGGTTTGATATAATAAAGTGGTTTTTTTCTATATTGTTCTTTTATATCTATTGTGGTGCTTTTGTATTCATCATTTGGTTCTTAACAACTGGTATCAGAGCACTTTCCTTGGCTGGAGTTGTGGGCAAATATTTTTTATTTTTGCAGATTTTTTTTTCGGAGCAGAAAAAAGAGGGTCGCGACATTATCAAAGTTTTTCATATATTTCGGTGCAAAATTTGCAGAAAATGGTTGTATATCTGAGTTCATCTCATAAAAACACCTAATTTAAAAAAAAAAAATCGACCGCAACGGAGTCCGGAAGGTCAAGATATTGAGGTTTTAAAATCTGCAATTTTACAGGGTTTTTTTTCTGCGGACGGCGGCGCGATTTGTTTTTATTTCTGTAGCATTTGGAGGCCGAATATTCCCAAATAAATTACAGCTCTGAGTTTCTCTCACAATTTCACTCAATTTCAAAAACAAATTCATCCGAAACGGAGTCCGGGAAGTGAAGTTATGATCATTTGAACTTCAACAGTTTTTAGGGTTTTTTCAGAAAAAAACCGCGATTTTCTGCCGAAACTTATTGGGTCTATTTTTTGGGTATTCAGATGGCTATTTCTTCTCAAAACCTGAAAGAAATTCTTGAATCATTCAAATCCCAATTGTTTCACACATTGTATGGGAGATTGGATGTGTTAGCACAAGGCCTCACAGACAGCCTCACAAATATCATCACAAATGACCTCAATGACAGTTTTCGTAGTATTCAAGATTCATTGAACAACATGCAGGAGATATTTCTTATGCAGTGCCTCAGGGATGAATATAATCAGGAAATATATGCTTGGTATGATTTTGAGGCAGATTGTGATGATTGGTATATGGATAGTTGTCATTTCTGGGATGACAACCACTTCCATATTTTATTTGATGACTCTACTCCACCTTCTGCAGAGAACATCAATGTCCTAGATCCGGAGTTAGTTACCAGCGTTCAGTCGGCATATTCTACAGTGGTATTATTCCTTCCAGATTCTGCTACGACCATTTTCCACTATGTGGATGGATCTTCTTATTTGGATCCACATTATAGGTGTCAGTCTTTGGAGCATCATTTGGAGTTGGTTATTGGGTTCCAAAATCTTCTTCGGGGAGTTCACATGAGCACTTGGACATGGGACCCAGGCTTACAATGGTGGTTGGACTACTTCAACATGATGGATTTCTTTTCTACATGGGACCCTAGTTCTTCAATCTTCTTCAACATTATGGTACACAATTATCCATGGGACCCTGGTATATGGTTGTACATCAAGCGTTGAGGACAACGCTTTCATAAGGGGGATGGAATGTAAGGTAGCTAGAGAGG
>JZKD02S0137977.1:197918-234273 GCA_000966675.3 Picea glauca
ATTATTAAATAAGGCCCACTATGGTAGTTAGATATAATAAATGGGTAATTAGATATAATTAATGTAAGAGGGCTTCTTAGAAGGTTCTACTTCTAGAAGATTCTTCCTCTAGAATATTCTTAGGAGATGATAACACTATATAAAGGGGTTCAAGCAATGTAATGGGACATGAAGATAATTATTGTATTTGGAGCTGAAGCTCATTAGGAGGAAGCCCCGTCAAAGAGGCAAGTGAACAGAAGAGGATCCCTTCCATAATAGGATTCATTGTATGGTGTTGCCCTACCTTAAGGGTTTGATATAATAAAGTGGTTTTTTTCTATATTGTTCTTCTATATCTGTTGTGGTGCTTTTGTATTCAAGTATTTGGTTCTTAACAGATCCTAGCAGAGCCACATGATGGAATTGCAAGAGGACATTATGCAGGAAACGAGACAACACAGAATACCTTGCATTTAGGCATATGGTGGCCTACCTTCCACAAGAACGTGAAGGAATATTGTCATAGCTACGATGTTTGTCATAGGATAGGAAGTTTGTCATGAAGGGATGAGATGGCTTTGAATATGAAAGTCACTTTGCAGGAATTTGACAAATGGGAAATGGATTTTATTGGACCAATTAATCCACCAGTGAGGAGAACAAGAGCCAGGTACATAATTACCACAACAGAACACATGACAAGATGGGAAGAGGAAGAAAAACACACAGATTGCAACATGGAGAGAACTACATGATTCATATTTGAGAAAATAGTTACCAAGTTTTGGTGTCCTAATGTACTTATGAGAGACCAAGGGACTCACATTTTGAACAAGACAATTGCAGCATTGACAGAAGAGTTCCCAATTCAACATCGAATGATCACTGCATATCACTCATGGTCTAATGGAACTGTGGAGGCCTTCAATAAGATACTAGAGAATGTATTGACCAAGGTTTGTAATGTATGAAGACATGAATGGGACCTAAGGATTCCTGTAGTGATATTGGATTATAGAACTACATGAAAACAAAATTTAGGTCAGACACCCTTTAGATTAGAATATGGTTAAGAAGAATCATGCCCATGGAATTTCTAGTACCGAGTCTATGCATTGCTGCAATGGAAGAACTTAAGAATTTTGATGCAACAAAAGAAAGACTATCACAATTACTAGTATTAGAGGAAGATCAATTTTTGAAAGGTTCCATAAACAAGTACAAAAGGCACATGAAAAATCATGGCATGATAGATGAATCTAGAAAAAAAGTTCCAGGAAGGAGATTTAGTATTCCTCTATGACAATAAGTTCTTACAACACCCAGGGAAGTTCATGATGCACTGGCTAGTGGTATACATGATCAGTTATGTGACTAAAGCAAGTGTTGTGAAACTATAATAGTTGTATGGAAGTCATGTAAGGAATAGTGAATGGGAGTTAGTTGAAACTGTATAGGGATGACCTTCCTTCCATGCACTAGGAGAACTACGCAAAATAATTTGTATCATTGTCTACTATAGAAAGAAAAGGTAGAAAAAGAAATAAAAAGCAAGTAAATCAACAAAAACCAAGGAAATAGTTGAGGGAAGAAGTTGAAAGTTGAAAATTCCAAGAATTTAAGAATAGCAGGTAAACAAGAAAAGAAGGAAATTGTTGCAGAAGAGAAAGAAGAAAGAATAAGAGCAAACAGAAGATGGAAGAAGAAATTGCGCAGAGAGAAGAGATCACACAGATGATAGATGAGAGCATTAAATACAATCCATGATAGGACGTGCCATAAAAAGATAAAATAATGACAATATTGTGGCATCATGTAATAATAAATGTAGAATGGACAAAATATATTGACAGATTGTATAATCGAACGAAGAATTTTACAAAGATATGGAGTCGATGGAGAATTAAAGCATGCAGCTAATGTAAAGAACTAGTGGATTAGATGGGAAGTTTATGCATGAAGGGAAGCTCACAGTTGGTGATGAAGTATAAAAGAAAGCAAAGGATGGATGGATGAAGGTTATTATCAGTTAGAATTCATATAGAGAGTCGATTTGCAAAGTTGAAGTTACAGAGGCGAAGTCAGAGTCGAGTTACAAAACCGGGTTGGATGTAGATATTAGTTGTAGAGGAAGATGGAGCCACCTAAGGATGCAACAAATTCAAGATCAATACCGAAGAAATAATATGGTCAGCCCGCCATGATGCCTGTAGTAAAAGAGACATATGAGGAATCATCCTTAGAATCAATATTCCCCAGGGCTTATATCCTACTAAGAAATCAATCCATAAAATAGGTCAATTTACAAAAGGACACAAAGTACCCACTCATGGAGCCACCAATTCTATAAAGAGTGATCATGTAAGGGGACATGTTAGGCCTAATACCCATGTTAAAATATGTCGACCATGAAATTAAAGATGAAAATAAGTTTTATGAGTTATTACATAGAAATTTTCTACATAAGTACATTAGTTTCGAGACTCATATGATAGTCATATAACCACAGGTGTGGGCTAAAGGATTGCAGAAGGAAAGAATTCTCAACCTCTTTGATATAGCCCACTTTGGATGGAGCCAAGAGATTAATGCATGTGTAAATATGCTACACATTTATGTGCACGGGGGATACTTGTGACTTAATAGGCCAGTCTCCATCGATACAAATTTAATAGTGTGCATTATTGGTCTTCCATTACAAGGGGAGGACCCATCATTATTGTTTTTCGACAAAAAGAATGAGAAAAATATAGATGAGAGAATGAAGGAGAAATTCCATACAATTCGTGGACAACGTGGATTGGATGTCGTAAGAATATACGACCCGAAATTAAGGTTTGTGACGCGAGACTTAGAATTTAAGTTGTTAATAAAATGTAGAAAGGATCAAGTGTCAACAACATTGATAGCGACAACAGAAAGATGTGTCGAAGGAATCCAGATGAATAGGGTGATTTTTTTATTAAACTAATTTTTTGATTGATTGTGACAAAGCATAGGATAAAGGGACTGAGTTCCATTATCCCTAGTTATTAATTCTCATAGTGCTATCACCTTGGAGGGAGGCAGATGATAGTCAATTTTTGGGGGTCACAGAGAAGCCTTGTCTAGCTACGCAGTATCATAACCTATGGTATACAATGCACAAGGAACAAAAAATGAAAAACAATGTCACATTTTACATTTATAAAGAAAATATTAGGGACAACATTGAGAGGACACCATGCATACCAACACAAGTGGTCTAGGTATATAAGGCAGTGGCACGTTTTAAGGCAGGGAGTCACCACATGTATGTACAAGAAAAGAAGGTGATCCAGATTATTTTAGGAATGATATGAGGGAAGAGATATAATAGATATATAATGAATAATTACACATAGATATGGAAAGGAACACAATAATATAGTAAAGCTCATATTCTATTAATGACTATCTGAAATACAAAAGACTATAAAATGAAAAAGAACATAAGAAAACTAGAATGGTGGTAGCTTATCTCTGAGAAGAGATGTATCGGCTATGCTCCTTCATAAGAATATGGTTATAATGAGGTTCCAAAGGAATTTTTAACATAAATCATAAATGATAAAACCCTAAACATCCAAAAACCTAACCCTAGGAGAGGAAGCACCAAAACTCATGTGGGCCCCGATGGGGTAAGTTGGTACATCAACTTCCTGGGGTCGTAACATTTGCATACAATCTTCATTTTAGGTGCACAATTTCTCATTGGAAAGAATAATATGAGGAATACACATGTTTTCGTCACACTCTAACTAAAGCCTGCAATATGACTGTGGGGGGCCCAAAAAACGTTGTTAGGGCCTCAAAACAACCCCAGAAGTTTAGGACCCAAAAAACTAGAAAAACAACTGCCAAAATAGAAATTGGTCTTTGAGCTAGTGGAATAGGTGGGTGGCCACCGATATCCACCTAGATCATTCCTCCCCCCTTATTAATTAAATTCATTGTGTCAAGTTCTTGCATCATATGAGGAAACTTCTACTGAACTTGACTCTTGGTGAGCCACTTCCCTGATGAAGAAACTTCCATGCTTTGACAACCTGATAGAGTTTGCTAGTCTATTAGAAGGTATCCTTTATCTTGGTGTCTATGATATTATCAATTGTCTCATGTTCGATGCAGGAAGGATTGATTTCTATAGGGGCCAACTGCTCAGCTGCATCTGAAGTGTCCATGAGAGGTGGAAAATATGGTCGGAGCACTTCCATATTAAATATTGGGTGCAATCCAACGAAAGGAGGAATACTTAATTAAAAATCATTCTCACCCATATCCCTAGTGATGGTTTAAGGATCGTATCGGAGTGGGTGAAGCTTCTAATGGGGTATTTTGAGGCTCTCTTTCTGCAAGTGCAACCAAACCTTATCTACCACCTAAACTTTTGTGGTACCCGATACTGATCGTGGTGCTACTTGTATTTGGTATTGGCTTTCTGTAAAATATCATGAACTTGTCATTGGATGTGTTAAATGCACTTAACAAATTTGGTTTCTCGATCAACCTTTTTCGAAGCCTAGGGGACTCTTCTTATGCAGTTGCAATGGGAAGAGTTATGTCAATGGGGGCCAATGGTTGGAACCCCAAGCACACCTTAAAAGGGTTTTTGCCAATAGAGTTGTGGAGGGATATATTGTAGCTATGTTGAACATAAGGAAGGATTTCATCTCATGTGTGTGGATGTTTGGAATTATACATTGGCAGGATATGAAAAATCATCATATTGACTACATTTGTTTGTCCATTAGTCTGTGGGTGGAAGGCAATCGATTTGGTCATCTTGGTGTCCATCATGGACCATAGGATGGAACAAAAGGTGCTCAAGAACCTACTATCATTGTCGGAGATTATAGTTTTTGGTAGCCAAAAATGATCCCAAACATGTGTTAAGAATAGCTTGGTAGTGGCCTCGGTTGTGATGCTCTTCTTGCAGGGTGTCAAAATTGCCATTTTACAGAATCGATCGATGACCCTGAAGACACAGTCATTCCCATTCTTGGTTGAAGGAATACCAGACATGTATTCGATGTATATGGACTCCCAAGGCCTATTTGGAGCAGGAAGAGGGGTTTATAGCCCATGTTTTTTTATGGCGAGCTTGGAAATGGAAAAGTAAGTGAAGGATATAATGTACTTGTGAACATATTTTTGAATATTTGGCTAATAAAAATGCTTCTGCAGTACTACCACTTTCTTTTGTACACTAAAAAGTCTTCTTTCCCGACTGTAATGAGCTTCCTAAATAAGATTTGCATGCTTTCTTTAAGGAACAAATAGGTGGCTCAGATGGCATAATAATCCATCTTGGAGATGAAATTTGGAATCTATTTTTCCTGTGCTCAATGTATGATAGGAAGTATCAAATTAAGAGTCATTATTGTATAATTGAGGCCATCCAGATGTTTCATGTCAACAAGAGTTAAGAACTATGGTTAGCACTTCCCTTGGGGGTTGACTAAGTAAATCCGTGACATGGTTGGTGCTACCATTCTTGGACTTTATATTCAAGTGGAATTGTTACAATTATATGGACCAATTATCATGGCGGTCATTTTGTAACATTCCTTATGTTTGCATGAATTTCATAGGCCTGTGGTCAGTGTGGATGATCGTTTCCTTCCCCATAATGTAATTCATCCATTGTCGTCATGTCTACACAATGGAGTACATCTCTTTTTCATAGGTCGGGTATCTTCAAACAACATCAAATAGATTTTCATTGTGATAGGCTATCATATGCCCATGATGAGTGAGGACTGCACTGATAGAATAATCAGAAGCATTTGTCTCAGTATCAATTGGTCATTTTAGGTTTGGAAGAATGAGGACCAGTGCTAAGAAGAGGCATGATTTCAAATCCTCGAATTTTTTCTATTAGGGATAAGAACACACAAAGTTGTCCTTCATTCCACCCTTGGTCACCTAGATTAGGGCCCAAGTGATATGAGAGAACCCCAACACAAACCACCAGTAGAAGTTATCAAGGCCCAAAAATCTATGGAGCTTGGTCATTATTTTTAGGGCCGACCAATCACAGATGACTTGGATCTGGGATGGATCCAAATGTACACCCTTTTCATCCACAATGTATCCCAAATAATGGATTATATGCATGTTGAAGGAAAACTTCTCTAAATTGACATATAACCTGTGGTGTCGTAGGGTGCCCAATACTTGTTGAATATGCTCCAAATGTTCCTCCAAATTTTTGTTGAATATGAGGATGTCATCCAAATATAAAACCACAAAAGAGTTTTTGAATGGTCATAATATATCATCCATAATATGCATGAATGTGTTTGGGGCATTAATTAAGATGAAAGGCATGACCAACCACTCAAAGAGACCTTCTCTGGACTTGAAGGTTGTCTTCCACAGATCAATTTGCTCGACTGGCACCTGGTGGTAAATTGACTTTAGACCAATCTTATCGAAAAATGTGGATCCCTTGATCTGATCGAGAAGATCATAAATCTAGGAAATTGGGTAGCAATTTTTGAATATGGTCTTGTTCAAGGCTTTGTAATCAATACAAATTCACCATGTCCCATCCTTCTTCTATACAAGAATAATTGGGCTCCCGCAAGGTGAGGAGATTGTTCTGATGTGGCCCTTCAGAATTATCTCTTGGATCTGGTGTTTGATTTCTTCATTCTCCATAACATAATTCTTCTATATAGGGTCATTAGGAAGAGGAGCATCGAGTGTCATATTAATTGAGTTCTTTACTTGACATTGCATAGAAACTCCAGTAGGTGAAGCGAATATGTCTTTGTACTCCTCGATTATTTCATCCACTTGTTGTTGTTGGGAAGAGAGACATCATGCAGAGGTTTTGGTGGTTGCAGTGACCTTCTGTTCACCTTCTGATCGAGCCATATAGAGGAAAAATCCCCTGATCTAAGAAACCACCTTTCTTCATTACTTCTCTTAGATCAAAGAGACCGTAGTATTTGGGACTACCTCTGGTAGCCTATAGAGTTGATATCTGAAAGTAATAATGAGACTATAGGGCCTATATTCATAAAAAACATAATGCCTCCACATATATGGTTGTCCTTGAAAAACATCACAAACTTCAAGTCAGGAAACATCACACAATACCTCGTCTTTGAAGGCTTTGATGTCATAGTACAAGTGACATTTTTGGTGTATCCGGATTTCAAGTCCTTGGCTGAGCCAACCCATAGTGAATGGTTGAGGATGTTCCATAATTTTCAAGTTCAACCTCTTGAAAACCTCTCCTAACATCAATTTATTTTGGCTACCACTATTAATAATGAAACAGAGTGGGGTTCATTTCACCCACATCTATGAGTGGAAAAGATGATCCCCTTCTTTAGGCTCTGTTGGTTCCTCTGGCTAGACTTTTGTGGTAATGATGGTGACACTAGGTTATGTATCAATGATCTTTCTTCCCTTTTCTAGCTCAGAATCAGAGTCCGAGTCAGCATCTAACCCTGGGGATTTCACCTCATCCATAAATGATTGTTTGGAGTGACATTCATCAGTAGTGTACCAAGGGATTTTGTGTAACTCATACCATTTTCTAGTGCCCTTCTTCAAATTCCCATTACCCTTATTTGTTGGTGGCTTGGGATAGTTATCCTGGGGTTGTCCATCCTTGCTATGTCCTTTAGCCTGGGAGTTAGGTCCACCCTTACCATAATTTGGTTGTTGTATATTTTCAGACATGAACTCCTACTTGTTTTGTTGCTTGATTTTGACTGCATATCGATAAGAGGATCCCAGTGATGAGATGTCTAGAAATTCCATTTTGGTTTGGATGTATTTTTGAAGAGTCCCGTGATATTTTAGGACCATATGCCACTTAGATTATTTGATACCCCGATTGGTGTGTAAGTTATGGAAATTATTTTTGACCTCTGGTATCGTTTGGCCCCTCTCTTGGCGCGGTGTGATCCATCTTGTGTATTGTTCATCATAACTTCCAATAGGGTAATATTGTTCCTTGATGGAATCAACAAAATGCTCAAGTGGGTTCTCGCCCAAAATTATAGACCCATCCTCGACATTTTTCTCACAGTAAGTCTTCCACCAATCTCTGACATGGGGAAGGGCCTTAAGGAGAACAAAGGTGATATTTTCACTATTAGAAAAATTGTGGACAGAGAAATAACCCTCTAGTAGATTTAACCATTTTTCCAAAGTGTCGACATCTATATGGAATTAAAATAAAGGAATATAAATTTAACTTTTACCTTGAATGGCGTCTCACCTCAGAAATGATTTTTTATTGAAGTTTCCTTCGTTGTTTCCAACAACTGTCGAATGATCTACGATAAATTGTACATCATCTCATTCATTTGTCGCACGAGGGATTCCTCGAGCAACAATTTGAAAGGATATTTTGTCCCAACGTCCCTATTTTCTTCAATCGTGGAAAGTCACTTGGGATGCAAGAGTGGTTTTCCTCAAGAGATAATATATTGAGACCCAACTCTCTATACCCTGACCTCATTGGGGAAATGCAATAAAGACGACAAGGAGTAGACCACTCTGATACCACTAATCCGGATCATTTTAGGAATGATATGACGACAGAGATATAATAGAGATATAAAAAATAAGTGCAGAGATATATGGCAAGGAACACAGTAATACAGTAAATATCAAATTCTGTTAATGATTATCTGAAATACAAAATATTGTGAAATGTAAAAGCACACAAGCTATCTAGAATGGTGGTAGCTTATCTCTGAAAACATATTTGTCGGGTATGTTCATTCGTAAGAAGTTGATTATAATGAGGCTCCAAAGAAATTTTTAACATAAAGAATAAATGAGAAAAACCTAAACATCCAAAAAACTAACGCTGGGAGATGAATCGCCAAAAGTCATGTGGGCCTCGATGGGGTAAGTTAGTACATCAACTTCTTGAGGTCGTAACTTTTGCATATGGTATTTGTTTTAGGTGCACGATAACTAGTTGGAAAGAACTATTTGAGGACTACACATGTTTCTATCACACTCTGGCTAAATCCTACAATGTGACTATGGAGGGCCCAAAAAACTTTGCTTAGGGTCTCAAAACAACCCCAAACATTTAGGACTCGAAAAACTAGAAAAAAACTACCAAAATGGATATTGGTCTTTGAACTAGTGGAATAGGTGGGTGGCCACAGATATCCACCTAGATCAGAAGGAACTATATCAATAATCATTTCCATTACAATAAATATTGACTGAAGATGAGATGGGACATATTATGGTTGATTGGGACGATGAGTGGAAGATTGTACCAACAGAAGCAGGGCCATCAAAGAATAAAAACATAATAGTACACAATATCGATGAGGATGATGAAGAAGGAGATGCACCATAAAGAGGAAAGGGCCCAAAGGAGACAACCCAAGAGACAACACCACACACAGACATGAAGCACAAAGAACCAGAGACAGGGAGATCTAGCTCATAATGGTCAAGGAAAAAAATCGTCAAGGAAGTGGCTATCTAGGCTTTGACAGAAGAATATTTAGAAAATATATGTGATCAAGGGAACAGACAAATGTAGGAGTCGATGTTTGAACTGTGTCAACTACTAGAATCAACAAACATCACGTCAGGGTGATAGATAGAGGAGGAACCAACAACAAGTACTACAAAGACTGGGGAGGTAGGGCCATTGATCTCTTAGTAATTAACAGTCGCAGCAGAATGAAGATTGATCAAATTAGCAATAGCGACGATAGATTTCCCCATGAAAAAGATGTAGGAAAAAGAAAGGGAACTAGGTCACATTGACTTAGTGCTATCACAAATTCCAATATAAGTATTGAAGGAATTACATATGAGCATGACACAAGAGATGAAATCATGCATAGAGAAGACATCTAATGAGTTGGTGAAGGTTACCATAGACATGTCACATTGGAGATGGAGTACATCAAATTTAAATAGGAACGTGATGAGGCTGAACAAAAGGTTGAAAGAACATAGAAGGAATTTGAGAATGTATACCAAAACTTCTTGGAGGCTCAGAAAGATAAGGAGGCCCCGGTGGAAGACTAAGTAACGAAGATAAGTTAATACATTCATGGCTTCCATGCATGAATAGTTTGTTTAGAAACATGCTTGACATCGAGCACTCCGCCTGAAGAAAGGGAGAAAAGGGATAAAACAATGGCAACTGTGGTGGAGAGAATAAATACTCTAGAAGTAGAGAGTGTTCTCATCTTTATACAAAAACCATGGGGATTTAGACATAACTCAATGAGGATAAGGAGAAACAAGAGGTCAGTCAGAATATCTAGGTTGTGGAGGAAAATGCACATAATTTCAAATTAGTGATGGACACATTACCACCACTGTAGGTGGTAAGAACAATGAATGAGAACATAAAGTTGTATTCTGAAATGAATAAGCTAAGGGTGTATCATCAAGATCACACACAATAGATAGAAGTACTACATGATGAAGCATGCAGAGTGACAACATCCTTAGAAACAAATAAAGGTATAATGAAACAGGGAATTGATGAAAGTGAGGAGAGGATGCAGGTTTGGTTCACTACTAAAACAATTGACCAAATTTTGCAAAAGGAAATAAAAGTAAACAAGAAACCTGTGATAACAAAGGAGACCTTATAAAAATTCACGACACACTGAAAGAAGGCCTCAATCGATTGGGACAAGCCACATGTGAGTTTTGGGGGCCTATTGGATAGGAATTTTGGTTAGCCTTTTGCATCTGCCCCAGAATAAGTCAAGGAATAAAAGGAAGTTAGAAGATGGACTAGAGCGCATGACAAGAGCAGACTCTAAGGAGTCAAAGTGCCTGACAGGGGGAAGCGCTATGTAGCGATGCACAAAAGGAGGAAAGTAGTTAGGATTTTGGGACACTTTTTCTACATTTTAATGGGCTTAGCCCTATTTTGATATATAAATATGTAATTGATTTTTGGGTAGAGGGGTGCCTAATGTTTGACATGTGAGAAGTGTTTAGTGATTTTTGCGGTAAGTTGAGTTCATTTTTTGAGAAGTTTTGAGGTATGACTGAGGAGTGAATCCCACACTGCACTAGAATGACTGGGAAGGTTTGGGTAATGTTACGGTTTCATATTTTGTAGTGTAGTGCAAAACTGTAAGAAGATTATCATGACTAATAAAAGAAGCCATTCGTTGTGGATGTAGCCCACGTTGGGTGAACCATGTTAAACCTGTGTGTCATGATGTGTTGTCTTTGCATGTTATGATTATTTATGTTATGGTACAATGATGGTAAATGTTTAATTATGTTGAATTTATTATTTATATATGATGTTGTAATGTCGCGCACTGTAGTAACTCGTAATTGAATGAATGTTAAGTGGGAGAATGTCACACATAGAATATATTGAGTGTTAAGTAATTGTTAGCTAATGGAAATTTTTCATATGATTAGATGGTTAGTAAGAACATGTTGAATTCCTTACTTCCCCTCATCACTATAGAACCTTAGTTCATGCAACCCCTCTAGATGCCTCGAGTGAGACTTAACTTTCTTATAGGTGATTCCAAAAGGGCCCGTGATTAAGGGTTTTGTTGATCTATTGATGATTAACCTCGGGTCTACCCAATGGGCACCAAAAGACATATGGGATCCTTTACAACCTTTAACTCCCTAATATTGTTTTGCAAAAATCAAACTTCCCAAGACTGTGAAAAGACAAGTACAATTGTGGTCCTTCTAATGCTTTAAACTTCCTAGTGTTTTATTTGCAAATAAATAATTAATATGCACACATGTATGGGTGTTTTTACTCAATCTAATTATTTGTATATGTTGGACTGAAACAATTTTAAAAGAGAAAAACAAAAAAAATGTGTGCACACTTGGGGGTGCTTACTTTCATATTTTAGTTTAATCCCTATGTTTTTAGAAATGAAAAAGGGAGGAGGAGAAATATTTCTTTAGGCATTTTCTAATCTATCAAGATCACTCAATGAGTGTGAGGTAGATAGAATAATAAGGTAAAAATATTGAATCATAGTCCCAAAACAAAAAGTAAATTGATTGATTAAAAAAAACTAAACTAACAAGCTCATGTGATCAAGGATCCATCCACATGGCAATGAAAAAGGAAAATGTGGTTCCTTCTATTTTCTTTACCTCTATAGTGTGGCTTATCTTTTATGCAAGAATGAACTCAAAAGTAGATTTTTGATGTTTATAAAGTGAAATAAAATAAACCCTTTCCTCCCATCAGCTAGCTAATGTGAAAATCATCCACGGCCTAAGAAAAAAAGGTGATCTACGTCAGTCCCTTTAGAAATAGAGGCACATAATGTGTAGACTATGTAGGAAGAAAATGTTGTGATAGGAGAGACTTGCATGGCTCCACTCAACCATTCCTTCAAAAGTCGTGCAAATTTGGCATTACAGAAAAAGAAAATTCTACACAAATTCCCACATGGATGGGGGTGTAAAGACTTGGTTTAAACCCACTATTGGGTCGATTTTGCAACCTACAACACAATAACAATGAGAGAAAAAGATTCACAAGCCTAAAGAATTAAA
The DNA here is from genome assembly GCA_000966675.3 of Picea glauca. Lineage (NCBI taxonomy): Eukaryota > Viridiplantae > Streptophyta > Pinopsida > Pinales > Pinaceae > Picea > Picea glauca. The sequence continues at coordinate 210,444 of JZKD02S0137977.1, forward strand.
ATTGTGAATTCTATTTGTCTAAGAAAAAATAGACCATTAAGTGTAAACTAGGATGAAGTTGTTATATTTTCATTAGTTTTCAGTATTAAAATATTTTCCTGAGCATTTTAGATATTCTTTTAACATTCAATAACCATGTACTAAAATACACAAGCAATAGATAAACAAGAACAAGAAGACACAAAGATTTAACCTAGGAAACCCCCAAACTCAGGGAAAAACGAAACCAACTTTTCTTAGAGAATATTTTTGATAATACAACCATGAACAAGATCTATCCACAAGAGAAATCCAACAATGAAGAAACCTTGATAACAAATATTTATCTCTCCTTCTTGTCAAACCCTAGCGAGGGTAGACAATTGAGGAGCACCACAGAACTGGTGCAAGATAGGCACATCACTAAATAAATATAGCACACCATAGAACTAGCACAACTAGTAACTACAATTATAACTGCAACTACAACTATAACTTCAACTATAACTGCAACTACAACTGTAATTGCAACTTTAAATGGAACAAATCAATTGGGTAGCACCACACAACCTTGGCGCAACTCTTCCAGAGGTAGCGCACAAGAGATATCACCAACAACTGCCAAGAATATCCATCTGCAAGTGGGGCACACTCTCCAAGAGAACCAGAAACCATAAATAGTGAAATTTACACAGTTGGTAGTTGCATAGTGTGCACTGCAGAAGGAGATTTTCCTCACTGTACAAATGAAATGATCCATTCCTCTATTTATATTGTTCTAGGTTCCTATCTAGAGTTGACTTCTTATTCTAGGTCTTCAAATTTACTTTATTATTTATGTGGGCCAACTTCTCTTCCTAGAAATCATAATTCCACTTTATTATTTTCCCATGGGATGACTTATCATCCTAGAAAGTATATTTCCACTTTATTATTTTCTTGTGGGTCGAATTCTCTTCTGGGGTGTTCTTCAACTATTCGATGGTCTTCCTTTTACTTCTTTGAGTCTTCTTCTTTTCTAAGAAAAATTTTCTATGAGGGAATACCTCCCACTGCTACGAAAACATCAACACTCCCTCTTAGCTAAGGAGGTATTCTTCGAATATTTTTTCTTCTAGTAGTCCCAAGACTACCACCATAGTCTCATGACTATGTTGCAATTATCTAGTAGACCCAAAGCTACTACCATGCTATCTAGTAGTACAAGACTACTACCATAGTCTCTACGACTACGCTAAAATCAACTAGTATCCCCAAGGTACTAAAATAAACTAGTATCTCCAAGGCTACTGCCATGATATCCAGTAGTACAATACTACTTACATAGTCTCCATGACTATGCTACAATAAAACAGTATCCTCAAGGATACTAGCATGCCATCCAGTAATACAAGACTACTTCCATAGTCTACATAACTATGAATCTAGTATCACAAAGCTACTACCATAGTCTTCACGACTATGAATCTAGTAGAATGAAGGTAATACCATAGTCTCTACGACTATCCTGCATTGTTTCTCCTCTCCTAGTAGTCTCATTCAAACCCATCCTCTGGGAAAGACTAACACCATATCCCCAAGGATACGCCATGGTCCTAGGAACACGCTACAAGTCCCATTCACACCTATCCACTTCACATGGAATAGGAAAGACTTGTGCCTAGATACATTTTACTCCCTCAATCACTTCACATGACTGATCTGGGACACCCATAGCCAAAGGGAGACCCCGCTGGAGGAGAAGCATCACACCTCCCTCTTAATGAGGGTGGACATTCTGCATCATGCCAAGCTTGTCTTTGAAATGATCATACTTCACTCTAGACAAAGGCTTGGTGAGAATGTCCTCTATATTCTCATCTGTGGATATGTATCGGAGCTCCAATGGTCCTCTCTACACAATGTCTTGGATGTAATGGTATTTTATCTCTATGTTCTTTAAATTGTCATTAAATACTAGATTCTATGAAAGCTTCACACAACTTTGATTATCACAATATATCAAACTTGGTTCAAACTCTAGATCAAGTAATCCTACAAGTAAATTCCGAAGCCACACTTCTTCATGGCTTGAAACACTGGCTACTATATACTCTTGTTCTACTATAATGAGTTCCGCTGATGTTTTTTTTCTTCTTAACCATGAGATCATACATGATCCCAAACTGAATCAACATTCTGACGTGCTTTTCCTGTCCACTGCACTCTCCACCCAGTCAGAGTTTGTATAACCTTGCATCTTTACTGCACTATATGAGACATATATGAGTCCCTATCCATCTCTACCATGCAGGTACCTCAACACATGCTTTGATGTTATCCAATATACATGTCTAGGCTCAACCATGTACTAACTCAATATGTTCACTCCAAAGCATATATCTAGACTGGTGTTAACCAAATACATCAAGGATCTGATCAACTGTCTATACATCATCGGATCAACCAAATATGAAGATGAATCACTCAAGAGTTTCATATTCATAACCATATGTGTGTCCATGGACTTGAATTCCATCATCATAACCATAGGTGTGGCCATGGTCTCTACCACACTTCTGATCCTAAGAACCCAGATCCATCATTTTGAACTCTAAAGTGAGTTCCCTCTTGCACCCATGTGTGAGCTTCTCATCCCCTGTATGAAATAGGTCATCTACATATATTACCAAAACCATATTCAAATTTATAGTAAAGTTTTGGATCTACATCACTCTTGGTAAACCCAAAGCTGATCATATAACTATATATTCTGGCATACCATGCCCTAGGTGCCTGCTTAATCCTATAGAAATATTTCTTCAACATGGGATTGCTTCCCATGTATCACAAAACCATGTTGTTTCTTTGTGTACTCCTCTCGCTACTAGAGAAAGTATCTCATCATAATATTATCCCTCTTACCGGGAGAATCCTCTATCAACAAATATCACTTTGTACTTCTATATGCTACCATCTACAACATGATTCATCTTTCAGATCCACTTGGAATTCATCACTAAATTCCCTTCTGATCTTGGAACCACTTCCCACACATCATTCTTTGTTATATTCTCATAAGTGGAAGGTTCTGAATCAATGATCTTACTTATCAGTTCCACATAGCTTGGTAAACTTATGTGGTCTCTTGCTCTCTCTATGACTGATGCAAAATCCATATCCTGGTCCTTTTGACTAGCCTCCTCCTTAGTCATTGTAGCAAGGTCTACAGAAGCAAGGGAATCATCCCATGAGGTCTCATATCTCCTCAAATTCTATGAAGCTTTGATCTATCCTCCTCAATGCATGACACCTATCTGTCAATCCTGTAATATGTCTTTCTCCCACTTGAATCTGAGGGGGAAACCCTTATAAATGATCAGTTCTTCCTTTGAGTCAATTGACTCTCTCTGAGATCAGTCTCACTCTGAGTTCACATGATCGCTTTGAAGTTTTAATCCCTATGAGTCTATATAATATTGGATCCATCTTCTCCCTCTACATCTATTGACTTCCTTTGAAGTTTGATATCATATGAACTGTATTGGGAGGTTTCTCCTCCCTACTGGATCCTAAGGGATGACTCCCTATAAAATCTAGCTCCTTGTGAGATGATACTTGGTGGGCCCACCTAACTCACTACTAGTGGAATCATTTTCTCCTCCTCATGATATGGCTCATCACTTCCATATAATTTCATTCCCTTTTCATCCTGCAAAGTATCATAAGACCATGTTGGTCTCTTCCTAGTCACTACAATGTTTCTGACTAGGCCCTTCTAGCTCTACTGAATCTTCTTGATGATATAAAGAGTGATCAACTGAACTATAGGGATATATGTGGTCATCCTTTGGAGCCTTCCGATCCTCACAATAAATCTCCATATCAGATACGTTGTATCTTGAAAAAGTACCCTTCTTTACAAAAGGTTCTCACTTCATCTTCTTCTCCTTCATTACATGGATGTGTATGGTCATGTACACAACTCTATTTTTGGATATTCTACTCCATGTCTCAGCTAGATACCATCTAATTTGTTTCCTTCTACAACCGTTATTATAGCTCCCTCTCAGAGCCATCACCTGTGACCTACCCAGAACAAGAGCAACAACGAGGGAAAATAGAAGACCAGAACAACATTCTTATGATAAGAATAATAATAAAATTAATAGCGGGAACAACCATCACAATAGCGCCTTCTTAGAGCTATCACTTGTGACATGTCTGGGACAAGAGTGAAAATAAAATACAATAACAAGAAATAAGAACAACACTCTTCTAGTGTCGGGACCAATCATTCCTCCATAGTAACCTGCCCAGAATAAGAAAAAAGAACAACAACATATATGTTGTTCCAGAGTTTATGTTTTAAGGCTATAAAACATACCGTCAAGGCATCCGTAAATGATTTAAAGAAAATATTTGGAATTAAGGAATTAAAGAAAGATCAGAACAGATTCAGTTTCTCAACTGTATCTATCTTGCTTCCTGTTTCTCTTGGATGCTAATGTCTTGCTCAATAGCATCCCATGACTGTTCTAACTCAGCTCTATTAGTCGTTGTTTGTAAAATAGTATTAAATAAACTTAGGGCAATGTTGGTTTGATCCTGAAGGCCCGGTTCTACGTTAGGTTGTCTGCTATTGGGGACAGTCATGGATGATAAAGCTTAAAAGGTTTGTAAATATATTTTTAATCAATTGGTTACTTCAGACTTCCAAAGATGAGATCAATGAAAACAATTTTAAAATCTAAAACAGTAATGTAAAACACATTCAAGGTCGTTTCCTGGTTTCATAAAAATTTCGAGAATTATAAACAACAAATAAACAATGCAGAGAAATATAAGTCTTTAATCAGGAAATAATCTTATATTTCAACTAGACACTGATAGAAAAAAAAGAAAAAAAAAAGCATTTCTAACAAGGATTAAAAATTAAGGAACAAAAGCCTTACAGGTCTTAAAATTGCTAAAGCAATTTCAGAGGAAAAACTATAAAACATTTAATATCCAAACCAACCTGAAAATATAAATCAATGATGTATATAACTCCAAATTTATTACTTGTTAGAACAACATTTAAAAGGAAAATTTAACAAAGCATGATAAACAGGGGAAGACACATAGTTACAAAGTTGCAAGATCCAGAATCTCGTTTGCGATTTATATTCCGATGAACTTCAAAACTGAAATTACAAAAATGGCTCTCTCCAAAATTTTTGAAGCCCTTTCTTAGACTTTTGAAATTATATTTATACCTTTTCTTCAAAGTTTCACTTTAGTAACTAACCAAGTCCCTAATATTACGGTTACATAAAATAATGTCAACCGTTTACAATTTTCTTTTAAAATTCTAATAAAAACATTTTAAAAAGTTTTAAGTTTGCGTTGACGAACTTTCTTTCTTTGTTTCAACGCACTGAACACATTTTCCCAAACAATTTACTAAGATCCTGGGAGCCTCGGGTATCTCATTTGCTTCAAATGAGAAAAATCTCCTCTGTAATTCGAGCAACCGATTTTCTATCATACTTTCTGTGAATTTAATTGTTTTCAACTTTAAACTCGAAGTCACCATCCACTTGTTAATCTCTGTGATGTTGATCAATTTGATGTTCGAAATTTCTTCTTTCTTTTCCTCGAGCTCTTCTCTAAACCTCAGTTGATGCTTGGCTATATTGACTTCACCTAACAACCCAGAACAACCATCTGTTCCGATATTCAATGAATCTTTTTCAACGAGATCGAAGATTTCTTGGCAATCTTCCTTAACTTCTTGTGTGATTCTTTTATATTCAGCCAATTTTGATTCCCATACTTTTATCATTATATCCCCTTTTACCTGTTCAAAAATAGATAATTTCTGATTTTTTCCAATTTCTTCTTTTAATGAGGAAGCCACTGCTTTCTGAAAAGTAGTCTGTGCTTCCTTTGCTTCTCTTTCTTTCTGGGACACATTTTCCATGGACTTATTTGATTCCTGAAAATAATTGTGAATTATTTCCAGATTCCATAATACTTTTTGTTGTTCCTCCTCTATTCTTGCATATATTTCCGATGCCTGTGTCCTGAAATGTCCAAGTTCAACTACCTGGTTAGTAATAAAATTAATCTTATCATGCAACTGTTTATTTTCTTCTCCTAGCTTTTGAACTTGTTCCTATGTGACCTATATTAGATGTTTTTCCTCATCTAAATCTTTATTTAATTTTTGGATTTCTTGCATATCTTTGAGTCTATCTTGTTCTAGACCCTTCTATATTCCCCAACCAATATTTCTTTCATTTTCCTTCAGTCTGTCTTGCAACTGGGTTATTTCTTGATCCTTCTGTTCAAGCATAGTTGTTAGGTTTCTCACAGAATATATATTGGTTGATGCTATAGCACCCATTGTTCCTGTTAACTCTGTAGCGAACTCTCCATCCTTGAGTTTCTTTCCATCTATGATAACTCTATGCTTCTTAATCGATCCTTCTCCTCTAGGATGAATTTCCTGTTTCAAGACAGCTCTTCGTTTTTTGCTAAAACAGTAATCCGACTTGAAATCGGCTCTAGGTCACTGACATATAGAACTCCTTCATGAGGGGTTCCAAAAGTAGACTGTAATGGGGTTAATGAGGTGATAGGACTACCAAGCTCTTTTGAAGCAGTTCCACCTATCTTTTTTGGAACATCATCAAGAATTATTGGACTTGTTTCCAGTCCTTTTCCTTTCTCTGTCCCTGTTTCCTTTATCTCAGAATCTTCTGTTTTTTGAGGAGGTATTTCAACATCGTTCAACTTATCTTTATCATTGGCTTTACTCTGATTATTAGTTTCAAACCCTGGAGGGGTTTCTTCCTATTCTGGAAATGAGATTGAAATCTCACCCTGTAAAATCTTCGGCAGACAACTTCGCCTATGGCTTTGAAAAGATGCAAACCCAGCCTATGAGTCAGGTGGTAAGGCTTGTACCCTATTCTGCACTTCCTCATAAGATTTAACATCTTTCAAAATATCATCATAAACTGAAACTTCATGTTCATATGATTTTAAATTACAATGTATGTAATGCCGACTAATTATTTGGTAAGGGTCATGTTTTCTGTGCTTGATGTCTACTAACTTCACTTCCTCCAATGACTCGACCTCCGCCTTAGAATGTCCTAAGTTTAATAAAGTCAATTTCCCGACATGAACAGGGAAAGATGGCCATGCTTTTTTTTGAAGGGCTTTTAATTCTAACCCAATACCACCCTTGGCTAATTGATGAGCTACTTCTCTACATAATAATCTGTATGGTAAGAATTTCGGGAGTGTGTGAGGCGGAATGGAACAGCCATAAACCCTAACATAGGAAAAAATTTCTTCAATAAACCAGTCGGCAACTGATTTAAGGCTTTCTATGACTGCATCAGAAATGCGAGGGGGTTCGCATCCAAAAACTATTTTGTGCAGAGGAATGATGACATAATGACAAACATCATAAAAAACATATTTAGCATTTTCTTTCCAGAGAGCTGAGTGGTATTTATGAACAGGCTCTGGGCAGGAAACATTCCAACTCCAATTCATTAATGGAAAAGGAGTCATAAAACAAATGGCATCCATAATATATGTAGACATATAAAAAGACATTGGTTGTCTTTTTGACTTGGTTTCTTTATAATTTACAACCTCTTGTGTTAGGTTATATGACAATTTTATGCCAGTTAAAACTACGTCCTTCTGAAACTTCCTCTAAGAAGGGTACCCAGTCTGCATGAAAGTGACAGGGATCTTTTCTCTCGAAAAGTCTGCATAACATCATGGCTATGTAAACCATATATTCATTTAAGGAGGCCAAAGCATAAATTCCATGAGAATCGGCCCTAAACTTTGCTTCGGGCCTCACCCATCCTCTAATCATATCAGGATATGTCTGGCCTGCTTCAACACATTCCTTTCTTTGAAACTCAGCTAAAAATTCAGCATTAAAGGTGTCTCGACAATTTGGCGAGAGTTTATACATTACTTGAATGTACTCAGGCCTGAATGAACTGATTATAGCTCCTTGCTCGTTCAGAATGCTTCTTGTTGGGATATCTACCCTATCCAGAGCCCAACCGATCATATCGGTATATGTTACCAACCTCGGATACGCAACAACCTTATGAAGTTCAGACTCAACAATGTCTCGGATATGATTTTCCGAATCGGGGTCTGCATATTTAAGCTCATCCTCTAGCAATTCGAAAATTCCAATCCACGATTTGACAGAGTGTACGCCATGTGGAGTAGTATCAGAGATAATATCGCCTTCTTGTTGGTCTTCATTTTTCTTCGGTGCTTTTTTGGGTGCCATAGCTCTGCGTTTAACTTGAAAACCTGTCACAGAGAGTGGATGAAAAGACTTAGCTTTGAAATGAAAATACAGACGTTCGATATTTTAATTTGAATATATCTTACACATAGTGAGAATCGTACATCTGTCACAAAATAAAAGCTCGTAATGCAGAAAAGATTTTCGGAGATATGCATTTAATGTGCGTACTTAAGTTTTCTCGTCATTTTCAAATAAAATAGAAACATACTTAATCGGACCATGATGCATTAATGAACACTTCAAAAAAGGATTAACTTTAAAACTGTTTAGAAAGTGGATTATTAGTGTTAATTTTGAGTTAAATTTGAAAACCTGATTTTCGAGGTTTCATCAGTCTTGATGTTGAAAAAATATGTCATCGAAGAAACCCGATTGTCGAAATCGCGATGTATTAATTTAAATTAAAACGTTTTTAGTATGTTAATTAATTGAGATTTGATCTTTTCGGGATTTCGTTAATCAGAAAATCGGAAATCGGGATTTTGGGAAATATGATGACAAGAAACACGCTTCTCATAGAACCGTGAATCCTGAAATCGTGATGTAATTATTTAACTCTTAATCATTCTTAGAAGAGATTAGATTAATTTGTATCTTTACTTAAGGATCAAATGCATCGCGAAATTGGGTATCGTGGTTTCGTAAATCGGGAATTCGGGAAACACAATGACAATGATATATGATCTTATTGAACCACGAGTCTCGATATCGCGATGTGATTAACTTAATTTTTAAACGCTCTTAAATGAAAATTAAGTAATTTGTGTTTTAATTAACTCTTAAAGTATCAGGGGATCGGGGTTTCGCAATTTGATTTGCATTTAAATTTGTCTACGGCAAACCCCGAATCCCAATTTCTTTAACATTTGAGTGAAAAAATCGCAAATTTAAAATTATACTCCTTTTAAATAATTTTTCGAAAAGTGTTGGAAAATTTATATGTTTGTAAACCTTTATCCATTCTTTATTCAAAAATAAATAAAAAGGTATCGCGAATTTCAGAAATGGTGAAATGTTTCTTTGAGGAAAGTCGAAACCTTAAAAATAAAAATCTAGACCTTAGGGACGAAAAATTTAAGCTTTGTTTCAACAATCTCCATGGTAACCTCCATGGAATTTAACAAGATAAATTTCCTAGGATAAAGTCTACAACCAAGAACATCTCCTAGAAGATTTCATCATTAGTACATGTGTTGACACTGAGAGGGGGGTGAATCAGTATCAAGTACAATTTCAAAACTTTTTCAACTTATACTTCAACTAGATTATATATTCGATTATATCCAATTAGCAATGAACAATAGTAGAAGATTTACACCAATACACCACAATACAACATGCACAATATATGATAAATAATCAATAGTTATCATTCAAGGGAAGTAATGACTTCCAAAGGTAGCTACAATGTCCAAATATAAAGGGAGAGATATACCTCCAAAATGAAGATACAATCCTCCAATATCAAGAGAGGCTTGACCTCTCCATCCTTGCCCCTTCCTTCCACCCAAGAATATATGAGAGATAATAAAACTTTACATTATATTATCACCATCAACCAACCATAAAATAAAACCTGATAATGTTTCCTGAGACTTCTTCAACTTCTGAAATTATTCACTTTGTGGAATACTCTAATCCTGTAGATAATATTACTCAATGTATTCTTTGAAACTCCTCCAAGTTTCATTTCTTAAATCCTTCCAGAAAAGGAGTTATAGATAAAATGGTAGACCTTACTCAATTTTGGTTTATTCAGGAGAGCTAACTTGTACAACATTCCTCATGCTCAATATTTAACATAAGATTATGAAATCCGTACATAGGACACTACATCCCATACTCTTTCCAATGCAATTGGTCTCACTTCATTTGGATTCTCTATGAAGACGTTATGACTATTTTACGTGGAACACTTGTTTATGACTAGTTTCAGGACTAGTCAAAAGTCGTATCTTCCACAAAGTGTATCTCCAAAATTATAGCGAATAAGAGATGAAATTTTTACCACATGTACCTAGATATGTCTTCTCAATAACATACAAATTTTACCATTTGAATCATTCCAAAAACAAATTTAAAGAGAAAATGGTAAGATGACCTATAAATAACACACCTTAGAACACATCACCAAAAGACTTCATCCTCCCTTGAAATTCAACCTTCTTTACTTCAAATTTCCTCTGAAATTCAATTTATATCTCCTTCTTCATTAACAAACTTGTGCGTGTTCAAAAATGAATGTATAATGAGATGTATTTATACCCTTTATGTCACTTCCTTTTAACATTAGGGCTGACATGTAGTTTCTTCTTCAATTCACATTGTCATCTTCAAAAATTCATTTTTGAAGATCCACGTGATGTGCCACATACCACCAGAAATGTCATGAATTATACTATCCATCCATTGGTGTTGTATATAATTGTGTAATTTCCTTCGTGTCTATCTACTTCGATCAACTGTTGGGTCCAAAATCCAATTGCTAGGGTTGACAACAATGACTACAACCAATGACTAGGGTTGACATCAATGACAACAATAAATCTTTGAACAATATCCCCCTTTTTCATTGATGGAAACACTCATGCTCCCCCTTTCATCATGATACCAATTTCTCTCCACCTTTGACATCAATGGAAAAGGGTGGGGCTCCTCCCCTTGAGTTCAATGACATAAGGTGACCTTCTTCTTTGGGGATTCTCCCCTTGAACATGTGGCACTCAATAATACTTCATTCTTATTTTTGGTCTTTGGGAATTTTTCTTCCTTGGAATCCTTTTTTGTGGCTTATGTATTCTTTCTCTTCTTCATGTCTAGGATGTATATGTTGTTTGGTCTTCTTGTTGTAGTTGCAACCAATCTTCCTGAGTTATGTTCTCTAATCTTACATTTTCAGGAGTCAAATGTAAGAGTGTATCCTTGATCACATATTTCGCTGACACTAAGGATATTATACTTCATAGATTCAATCAATAGTACTTTTCATTCTTTTACATTTTCACTTCCAAGATTTACAATTCCTTTTCCAAGTATTTTGGTAGATGAGTCATCTCCAAATGCAACATTTCCACTATTTTTCTTCAAGCTAACATTTTTTCTTTGATCTCTGGTCATATGAGATGAGCACCCATTGTCTATAAACCATTCATCTTCTTATTTTCATTCTTTAGCGACCAATGCTATTCAAAAATTTTCATTGTGTGGAGTTTCTTTCCTTTTCCATGTTGTAGTTGGCAAGTTGGTATAGGGGCATTTGGCATAGGATTATCTTCCTTCATCTATCTGCAATCTAGTGCTTTGTGACCAAGATTATTGCACTTGTAGCATACAATATTTTGATACATTAGTGGGTCAAATGGATTATAATTTTTGTTGGTAGGTTTGCGGACATTTCCATATCTACTATTTGCACCATTCATGTATCTTGCGTAGTTATTCCTTTCATTGATTCTAAAATCCTTGTGTCCAAAATTTCCACAAGCATAACAATGTCCAAGAAAGAAATTTGTATACCTGGGAGTAAGTGATCTTGTTTTTGGAGTAGTCCATATCGGTTCATGATCTATTCTTTTGTAGTTTCCTTCATAATGGTTGCTTTCATACCTGATGGGAGATGATCTTCTTGATGTCTCATTCATTCTTAATTCTAGTCTTCTATCTTGTTTTTCAAATTTCTCTGGAGTGTTGGTTTCATCCTTTTCATCTTCCTTCTCTTGTTTTGTTTTCTTCAAACTATCATTGTATCCTAGTCATGTCTTGTCGTTTGGAAATATTTGACTGCTAAGGATCTCATCTAATTTTTCAGTGTTTTTTTCGAACTTCTTCAACTTTTCTATTGTCAATAGTAGCTCCTCTTTTGTGTTCTCCAGTTCTTCTTTCAATTTATCATAATCTTCTAATTGTTCCTTCAAGCTACCAATGGTATTTTCAAGCCTGTAATTCTCTTCTTCACAACTACTCAATTCACCTTTTAGTATTATGTTTTTGTTTTTAAGCTTGTTATTTTTAGTTTCAACATACTTAAACTTTTCAAGTTCCTCATCTTCTTGTTCACTCTCTACGTTGTCTTTGTATCCCCAAAAGGAATCAAGGTTGGTTTATTCATCTAAATCTTCTTCATAAATGATTTCTTCTTCTTTAGGAATCTTTTGATCATCATCCTGGGTTTCTTGGGTTATGAAGAGAAATCCTCATCATTATCTTCTTCATCACTCTCATCTGAGGATATGTCATCATCCTTGGAGTAGAAGATCCTTTTATTGTTGAAACTTCTCTTTTTATAGTAGCAGTTTTCAACAATATGTCCTATTCTACCATAGTTAAAGCATTTGAGAGGAGTCTTGCCTTTGTATCTTCCAGTTCCCTCTGAAACCTTCTTACAAATTTGCCATTTATTCATCAAGGTCATTATCCTTGTCTTTTTTCTTCTTTATGGCTTTAAAGGCTACTTCATTGTTTGGTTGGTCACTTTTTGTACCTGTTCTCATTTCATATGCTATAAGAGACCCATATAATTCAGCCATTGTCATTTTGGTCAAGTCTGTAGTTTCTTCAATGGTAGAGACCTTAGCATAATACTTCAAGAGAAGTGATATCAACACTTTTTGTACAACCAATGATTCATTGAGCTCTTCACCTAATCCTATGATAACATTAACGACTTCATCAACTCTAAGAAAATAGGTTGCAATATCTTCCTTTTCATTCATCTTCAAATTTTCAAATTCTTCTCTATGTCGTTGAAGCTTGACCTACTTAACTTTTGGATCACCTTCATAGATACTATTGAGTTTTTCCTATGCCTCTTTAGTAGTGTTGCATCCCATCACTTTGTTGGAAATGGTGCAAGATAGGTGCATCACTAGAGAAAGATAACACACCATAGGACTGGAAAAACTGGTAACTGCAACAATAATTATATCTACAACTGTAAATGCAACTGAAACTAGCACGAAGCAACTGGGAAACAAAACAGAACCTTAGAGAAACTCTTCCATAGGTAGCACACTAAGAGCCACCAATAATATACTTCCCCAAGTGGAGCGCACTCTCCAAGATAAACAAAAACCAAAAATAGTAAACTTTCCACAACTATAGAAGGAGAACTGTCTGAATGTACAAATGAAATGATCTAGTCTTGTATTTGTATTGATCTCGATGCCTTTCTAGGGCCGACTTCTTATTCTGGGTCTTCAAACTTACTTTAATATTTTTGTAGGCTGACTTCTCTTCCTGGAAATTATATTTCCACTTTATTATTTTCGTGTGGGATAAATTCTCTTACTAGAAAGTATATTTCCACTTTATTATTTTCTTGTGAGCTAACTTCTTTTCCAAGGTGCTCTTCAACTATTCAATGGTCTTCCTTTGAATTCTCGGAGTCTTCTTCTTCTCTAAAAAAATTTGTCCAAGAGGCAATACCTCCCACTGCTACTAAAACATCAACAAAAGTTACACCATAATTATAATGTTAGAGTTAGTCCATCAGTACAAATCATCAATGCTAGACAGAAAAAGAAAAAGAACTAGAAATCGAAGGAGCATGGAAATAAAACATAAAACAATGAAATGTAAGAAAGGATGAAATGTATACCCAAATGGAAAGACCAATGAAATGTAGATTTTAACCTTGTACAATTATTTATTGCAAACAGATTTTCAATAAAAACATAAAAGATACAATGACACACAAACACACACACACATTACACAAATATTTTTACACTAGATACCCAAACTGGGAAAACCAACAACATGTTTAGAGTCAAACCTCTAATATTCTATTCATCATATTCTTCGATGTTTACAATACAATATATATATATAGGATCCCATGGAATCCAAATCCATAATCCATTGACCCAGATTAGTCAACAACCCTAATTCCTTAACCAGAATTAGAAATCCATTGAAAAAAACCTTGTGTCGAAAAACCACCAAAAATCAGACCAAAAGAAAAATTATTGGGGGATGCCCCCCTGAACCCTAGCAAACCTCCTGATTGGGGGGTGCTAAGCACCCGCCAAAATCTATTTGCTCCCATATCAGTGTATAGTACATCAGATCAATTTTGCAAAGAATATAAAACATAGCCAACATTCTTCCACTTGTTGTTTTCTTTGCATAAAAAGGGTTATATGATTACATGGTCAACAACCTAGGGTAACAATGCCCATATATCCTCTACACCAAGAGAAATTCTTAGTGCTCATATATTTTGTTAATGAATCTGCAATATTCTCCAAAGTGTCTACCTTCATCAGCAACACCTTCTTGTCTTCAACCATGTCTCTCACAAAGTGATATTGAACATCAACATGCTTTGTATTTGAATGATAAGCCATGTTCTTCGTCAATAATATTTCACTATGATTGTGATAATATATCCTTACAACTTATTTTACCAAACCCAATACCTATACACAATATATGTAACCATGCTACTTCCTTGATTGCATGAGTGGTTGTCAGGTATTCTATAACAAACATAAATATATATAATATGTAAATATCTAGTATAAATAGGACAGTACGCAATAATCCATTAAGGACAGTAAATATATTAAATAATAATGTATAAGAATATGAATAAGATAATAAGATGATTACAAATGAGGAATGAGGGCTTGTATATATATCTCGCACAGGGGTGCCCTTTCATAAGAGACATGACCTTTCATATGTCATGTCTCTTCATAATTAATTATCACTTATTAGTTATTTATATTTACATATTATATATATTTATGTTTGTTACATATTCAACTTTTGTATTTGAGAGTGTCACTACAAACTGTCTTTTGCTCATCCAACTAATTTCTCCTCCAAACAAGTTATACACGTACCCACTTGTAAATATTCTATGGTCCAAATCTCCAACCCAATCTACATCCACAAATCCATGTATGTACAACACTTTGCCCAATCCTAATCTTCCTTGGTAGCACAATACATAAATTGTAGTTCCACACAAATATATGAAAACCCTGTTTACTTTTGTCCAATTCTCATTCCTTGGTTTTGACGTATACCTACTCAAAACTCCCATTGAATGTGTAATGTTTGATCTAGTACAAACCATTACGTACATCAAATTTCCAACCACACTCGCATATGGAACACAATACCTTCCCTCTTCCTCTTCCATGTCTTGGGACACTGATCCACATATAACTTTACACCTACATGAATATGAACCTTGACCGATTTACATTCCTACATAATAAGGCTCTTCAATATTGTCTTGGCATATTTCCTCTAATTTAACCAGAGTTTCTTGTTTTTCTGACCAATTTTAATTTCCATGCCCAAAATGAAATTTGTGGCACCAATATTCTTCATGTAATATTTATAGGACAATGGAGTTTTCACATCCTAGATAACCTAGTTGTTTCCTATCAAAAAAATATCATCCACATACAATACCAAATAAATAACACAATCACCGATTAATTTGAAATATATACAATGATTTGTTTTTATCCTTGTGAATCCAACCCCCAACATATAAGTATCAAAATTTTGATACCACATCCTTAGTGATTTCTTTAACTCATGCATAGACTTTTTTATCCTGCATACCAACTATTTATTTCCCTTCACATCAAATCCTTTTGGTTGCTTCATGTATATTTTTTCTTCCATATCCCCATGTAGAAATGTTGTCTTCACATCCATATTTTCTAATTCAAAATCAAATGCAACAACAATAGATACAAAAATCTAATTGAATTTAACTTGAAAACATGAGAAAAAATATCAACAAAGTCAATTCCCTCTGCCCGGGAATAACCTTTTGTTACTAACTAAGCTTTGTATTTCTCCACTTTGCCTTCTGCATTCAACTTCTACTTTAGCACCCATTTGCTTCCAATGTGATTTTTTCCAGTCAGCAACTCCACTAGATCCCAATCCTCATTCTTGTCCAAGGTTGTCATTTCTTCAACTGTGACCTTTTCCCATAGTTTTCAATCCTCTGAATCTACTTCCCCCCTAACAGCTCTAGGATCATCATTAGTAATAGACAAAGAAAACTTTGAACATAAATCAAGTGGAGAATACCTTTCTATTTTCCTTCTTTACTGAACCGATCTCCTCAATACTAGAGTATGATGATCTTTTTCTTCTGATTTATGTTCCTTTGTAGAGTCTAATTCATCATCCTTTAACTCAAACTCTATTTTCTCTGGTTCTTCCTTCCTTGGTATCACTTCTTGTTTGACAACATCTTTGATTTCTTTAAATACCATATCTCAGCTATACACTACCTTCTTAGTTTCTTGGTTCCAAATATTATACCCTTCCAGACCATATTTATACCCAATAAAGATACAGGTTTCATCATTTTTATCTAGCTTACTCATGTTTTCTTTTGGACGTGAACATAGACCTCACAGCCAAATACTCTAAGATATGTGAGAGGGGGTTTCTTACCATTCCATACCTTGTGTGGAGTGTTTTCATCTAGTGTTGATGAGGGTGATTGATTGACTAGGTAACATGCAGTACCCACTACATGTGCTCAAAATTTTTTTCCTAACCCAAAACCACTAAGAATTCACCTTGATTTTTTGATTAGCGCATGTTCATATTTTTTGTGACTCTATTATGTTGAAGTGTATATGGAGTAATATTCTACCTAGCTATACCATACTTCTTACAAAGTTATTCGAATTCATTTACGAAAACTCTCCACCATTATTCGTCCTCAGCACCTTAATTATTTTCTCTATTTGATTCTCCACAAGAGCATTAAACTCTTTAAACCTATCAAAGACTTAATATTTCTTCCTAAGGAAATATATCCAAGTATTCCTCAAGAAGTCATCTATAAATGAGACCTAGTACATAGATTTTTTCAGTGATGGAACCAAAACATGTCCAAACACATCACTGTCCACCAACTACAAAAAAAAAAATTCCCTCATTGCACCATAAGGGAATCTTACCTGATTATGCTTCCCATATACACAATGTTCACATAAATTAAAATTTAGAGAGAAGTTAGACATACCTTCAACCATACCTTTACTATTTAATAGTTTAAATCCTTTCTCTCAAATATGCCCTAGTCTTTGATACCACAACATAACCTTTTCTCTGGGGACTATAGGATTTTTTTCTTCTTCATATCCAATATCAAGAACAATAGAACTATTACACCCATAACTAATAGTGCTTCTCTGCAACTTATACAAAGTTTCAAACTGAACTCCCTTCAACAACACCATTGCTCCTTAAACCATCCTATAGGTTTCTTTCTTAAACATTTTTTTTACTCTCCATAATTAATTTTGCTTACATAAATCAAAATTTTGGCCAAACTTGGGATGTGCAGAACACCATGGAATGTTATGATTCTTTTGTCCATGAGATTCAACTTGAATCTTCCTTGTCCTATGATTTTAGCTCATGATTCATCACCCAAGAAAACATCACCTCCATCATACATTTCATACTCGCAAAACCACTCACTGTGCGGAGTCATATGAAAGGATGCACCTAATTTAACCAACCATTCCTCATGATCTGTGCGTGTTCTTGAAGAAGCCAAGTACACATCCCCTTCTTCTTCCTTGGAGGTTTTTTATTCGGTAGAAGGAGAATCTTAAGATCCCTTTTCTCTCTCAACACTTTTGGATCTACATTGATTTTTGTAGTGCCCTTCTTTTCCACATCTCCGGAATACTTTTACAAACTTTCTAAGAGATTTAGATCTCCCACTTGAGGAGTTAGATATATTTATATCTTGGAAGCATCCTATTGCAAATAATCCATCTACGCTCTGTCCTTCCCTATTCTTCCGCCTCATCTCCTTCGACAAAAAGGATGAGACCACATAATCGAAACTTAAAGTATTTTTATTACTACCTATGGCCACAACTAGACTATCCCACAAGTCTGGTAAAGATCATAATAAACTAATATATTTGTCTTCATCAGAAATCTTAATATCAACAGATAATAACTGACTTACCAGTGTATTGAAGGAATTCAAATGCTCTGTCACCAAGTGTCCGTCTTTCATCCTCAAGTTATACAACTTCTTCCACAAGAACAGTTTAATTACCAAGGACTTAGACTAATGCAAATTCCTCAACTTATCCCATAGTGACTTGGTTGTAGCTTCCCCTGACACATTTAGTAATACTAAATTTGAGAGACATGACCAAATTGTGCTCTTCACCTTCCAATACAACCTTTTCCAGTCTTCAGCAACATATCTTCCATCTTGAGCTTCCACATCTAAAAACTTTTCCCATTAAATTTCCCAATCTTTATTTTCGAACTGCTCGCCATTTCTTTTCACATAAAGAATCAATACCACATATCTCCCACTATAACAAGGTTGATCGTAGACCCGATCCAAAAAACCTAAGCACAAAGGAATCCCCCTGAAGCCAATAATTGATGTGATACCAAATGTAGATTTTAACCTTGTACAACTATTTACTACAAATAGATTCTCAATAAAAATGGAAAAGATACAATGACACACACACACACACACTACACATATATTGTTACCCTCGAAATCCAAACTGACAAAACCAACAACTTGTTTAGAGTTGCACCTCTAATATTCTATTCATCATATTCTTTATTCTTTACAATATAGTATACATATAGTATCTCGTGGAGTCCAAATCCCTAATCCGTTGCACCATATCTAAAGTCAACAACCCTAATTCCTTAATGAGAATTAGAAAACGATCGGAAAAAACCATGTGTCGAAAAAATACCAAAAAATTGACAAAAAAAAAATTCTTAGGGGCTTCCTCCCTCAACCCCCCAGACCCCATTTTCTCCCATATTAGTGTACAATACATGGGATCACTTTTTCAAAGAATATAATGCATACCCAACATGAAATACACCATAGAGGATTGGAATGAGTAGGTGGGCTCTCCTCTTCTCTCCTCCTTGGAAGGGTCCTTTGTTGTTCCTTGAGTCCTTCTCTCCCTCTCATTATGAATAAGAAGGGTGTAAAAATCTCTCGAAGGGGAGAGATCAATGCACAAAGATTTGAGCTATGGGTGCAAGAGTGATATCTTGAGTAACATGATTCTCCAAGACTCATCCAAGCAACATAATAATGTTTAACTTTCTATCTTTGAACTGCATACCCATGGCCTCTATTTAGAGGCTTTGATCAAGCTCCATAACAACTAGATTCAAGTGTGAAAGAGATGTGAATTGGATGTGGTTTTCCATGTCTGAGTGGGCATGGAACAAACTAAGGTACCAAAGTTGAATGACATAGAGCTCAAGACCTCCTTGTCCATCATTTTCATGAGTATTGTGATGGGATTTTTTGTAATAAATGTGTCAAATGTTGGTGATATTTCACTTCAAGTGGATCTACGTGGGTTTTGAATAAAATACTTGAAAACACATGCGGATCGTGTAAAATCCACGTTGTTGAATCACACAGATGACTTAAAAACCCACTTTCCATAGTTTTGGTGCTCTGTTAAGTATAGTGTAATAATTTCATGAGTATGCACTTTGTTGTATTGTATCGATGACTCTCTGAATTATTTTTAGGTGATAACACAACCCTTCCTTGCGATCCCCACCAACATGAATACTATGCTTGAAGAAGTTTCCACAAAATCCCCATCAATGAAAATACTAAGTTGGAGGAAGGGTGAGCCAATTGTTCCCTAGTCTCCTCTCAATGGGAAAACTAATCTAGAGCAGGGTTAGTTGACCCTTCGCTAGGAGATCGCTTACGAGAGTAAAATCTCAAGGATAATAGTATTTTATTTGGTATAAGTTTCTATAAATGTTGTGAAATATCATTATTGATTGGTGGCATCACTTTAACACTGACCAACCTCATACTAAGTGCCATTAAACTAGAGTGAATGCTCTAAACTAGTCAAAAAATTATTTCTATAATTATGCTTTGTGAGCATTTTTTTGATGTTGTCACATCAAAAAAAATATGCAGGCCTCCTCTATCATGGTAAGAAGCCTCTCCGGAAGACTAAATTTCCAATTAATAAAAAAAATGGCTCACACCTTACATCACTGGCATTGTAATATTTACCAACACAACAATTCAAACACCAAACCAAAATCACATCTAGTTAACACTAACAACATATACACAAACATAAAAAAAAAAAAAAAATAATCAACCCAATCACTTTCTATAAACTATTTAAATATTGAATTCAAATTAATAAGATTTTACATTTAGTTAACACTAACAACATGTACAAAAACATAAAAAATTAATCAACCCAATCACTTTCTATAAACTATTTAAATCTTGAATTCAAATTAATACTATTTTACATTTTAAAAATGTATAAATAAAATCAAGTATATACAAAAAAAAAAAAAAATAATAATAATAATATATATCTTTTTATTTGTTTACAAATAAATTAACTACCGAGATTCAAAAGATAATAAACCAATTCATATTAAAATAACCATCAATAATAACTCTTTTTACTTCGAATAATAACTCTTCTTACTACAATGGACAACTAACTTTACTACCCAATGTTATATCATTGTTGTTACTATTAATAAATTTTACTACCCAAAAAAATACTACAATAATAGAGAAAGAAGATAATCTTAAAAGTTTGCACTGCAAAAGATGAAATATAACCATGACTACAACGATTATGACATATTAGCTAATGATAAAAGGCTGCCCAGCCTATCCTCCAAGGTAATGTTCCATAAAGCTCCTATCATGTATGTTGGCCATGGCATCGGCTATGCACTGGTTTATAGGCGTAAATGACAGGCCCATATCCTTCATCTTTTGATTGGGGAACTTGTATGGCCGATTCCTTGGATTTTTCTCGTCTGAACACTTGCGTGCATGAAGTTGGCTTCATTTATTATTTATTTTTCCACAGATATTATAGTTTGAGCATAAGTGTAATTACGCCGATAGGGTCTTCCTATGGGAACAAATTCTAATCTAATAGCTAACAATCAAATATATTGGTATATTTTTCATCTTACATTCAAATCAATGAATGCAATTTAATATTCATAACTTTTTAGCATTTTTAAAAGTTTTTGTTAACCTCTGTTAACTTTTTAACATTTACTTAATATGATTAAAAAATCATTGTGTGCCTATCTAATTACCACATTCAAATGATTAACAAACTTACTTAAAATTACAAATTTACTTCATTCTATTTTACTATATTAAATTTAGGTTTCTTCCACATTTTTCATATCTACCATACACCTACAATGACCGATTTACACCTAAAATGCCAGCCGCCATAATTTTAATTTTAATAATTATCATTTCATATTCGTTTGTAGTCAAGAAATCATGGCTACCTTAAGTCTTCATTCCATTAATGGCCCGCGCCTCTTCATACCTCCGACCGTTTCATTCCATTAATGCCCTGTGCCTATTCATACCTCCGACCTGTTGATGCCCCTGACCGTTTCTTGCCTGACTTACGATGCATAATACAAGGGAGAATAATACAACAACCAATAAATACAGCCATGTGTTTTGTTGATGGAATTAGACGGTTTTTTTTGCTGCTATGCGTGATTTTTTCGTAATGATCGAAATCATGAATTTTCAATCGATAGAGACCCCAGTCCCACTAACAGCCAGCTGGTTACTTCTGCCCATATCCATGGAAACCTAGATTTTATGTGTACCACTATGCAAGCTCAGAGCCAGACTAGTTATTCTATGGATACTAGTGCACAGGTGAATGAACAGGCGACGGTGCACAGTTAGATTTTTTTAGATTTAGATTGCACATACGGTTCTGCATAATTGGATCAGAAGCACAGATGGGAGACTAAGTTTTCACGGGTTTACGAAGTTTAATCATGGTGTAACAGTGCGTTCAAGTACCAGGCCTCAATAAATGTTGCACAGTGCGTTCAGGTACCAGGCCACAAAATTGATATCTACGAGTGTTTCTCCTGCCTTTTATATAACACCGTCTCCATGAAACCATACGACTAGAGAAATTTTCTCTATTCATGTTAGGTTTTAGGTTTTAAAACATCGACCTCTGATTTCATTAGGATTTTGTCATGTGTGATGGATAGTTGGTGTAGCATACGTATTCACATTCAAACATTTAAATGTTTTTAGGGTTTTGATGATTCAATATCTTTTAAGGGAGACAAAGACACCGGATGTTTAGCGAAAACATGCATTTCGACCAAAACGACGGAAACACGGTAACTATTCTCTTCTACATTTAGAAGTATGTACCTATACTATTTCAAATTTTTAGATATTCTAAAACAGTAGTGTTTGTAATTAAGATTTTAGAGATTCAAAATAGAAATGTAGATTAAACCTAACGAAAAAATGATATGATCACAAACTATTTTTTTTTATTTTTTTTAACAAAAACGGTTATGGATTGAATTAATGGGGTGGACTAGCCACAT
Source organism: Picea glauca (assembly GCA_000966675.3). Taxonomy (NCBI): domain Eukaryota; kingdom Viridiplantae; phylum Streptophyta; class Pinopsida; order Pinales; family Pinaceae; genus Picea; species Picea glauca. The sequence continues at coordinate 233,167 of JZKD02S0137977.1, forward strand.
AATCGGTTACAAATTAGCCTCAAGTTTTTTCGGGGCTATTTTCTGCACCATTCTACCTCTATAGCTAAAGGCTTGTGATCTGCACTAGATTTTGTACTCCTTCAGTATCTATTACTGTGTTTCAGCATCTATTTCTGTGTTTCAGCAACTAATACTGTGTTTCAACAACTATTTCTGAGTTTCAGCATCTATTACTGTGTTTCAGCATATATACAGTACTGTGATTCAGCATCTAACTCAGTACTGTGATTCAGCAACTGTTACATCACTGTTACAACCCTGAGTTTCAACATCTGGTACAGCACTGTTGCGGCACTATGTTTCAGCATCTGAACAGCACCGTGTTTCAGCATCTGAGCAACCCCGTGTTTCAGCATCTGAATAGTCCTGTGTTTCAGCAAATGTGACAACACTGTTTCAGCACCGTGTTTCAGCAACTATAACAGTATCGTGTTTCAGCATCTGTTACATCACTGAGGTTCAACATCTGTTTCGGCACTCTGTGTCAAAAATCTGTTACCCACTGTTACAGCACTGTGTTTCAGCAACTGTGGCAGTACTGTGTTTCAGCATCTGTCACTGCGTTGTTTCAGCCTATGCTCCAGCACTGTTTCAACACTTCCCATCTCACCTTCCTCAGCCCTTTGCACCTGCACTTTGGGTTCCTTCCTGGCCAATTTCAGAAATCTGCAATTTCTGACTGGGGAATCCCTGACAGGATCTTCTCCCCGGTCTCTAAGGGATTGGTTCATGATTTTCTATTCCATTCACGTTGATTACTCCCTTGCCCAGGGTGGTTCCTCTGTTCGCTTCGTGGTCTGCCAACTGATTAAGATTCCTGAGGACRTGGTAGAACTTCACCTCTTCGAATTCTTTCATCTGATCTGTAACCTTCTTATAATAGTGTTCCAGCCCCATGTTTTTGGGAGCTCTCCTCTGATTGAGAGCTTGTATAAAAATTCTAGAATCGCCTATGACAGCCAATTTTGTTATTGATAACCTTCTTACCTGAGCCAACCCATGCCAGATTGCTAAGATTTCAGCTGTATTATTGGTGTTCTGACCCAGCCCCCAGGCAAAGCTGAGCACAATTTCCCCTGAGATGTC
>JZKD02S0137977.1:238785-257492 GCA_000966675.3 Picea glauca
TTTGCGCTTACCTCCGCTGGCGACCAGCTTTCTGAACGCGACCGAGTCTGAAATCGGGGGGGGAGGGGCCGAATCCTCACCCCCAGGGGCGGCCATGGCCGTCGCTGGCTGCAAACGCGTACCCGAGGCGGACTTCCACGAACCCTAGCGCATCCACGCGATTCTTTTCCGTCTAGTTTCTTATCGACAATTGGAATTGTTACCAAGGTCGAAAAAGTTTGATTCCTTGGATTCAATCGATCACAAACTTTATTATTAATAATAAAAATATCATATATAGTGTGTTGTAAACTAATGAATAGATATAAAAAGATGTCTTCAATCCTGCCTTCAGTCACAACAGATATATGACTGGCCATTTGGAATATTTGCAATATATCTTTTTTTTATTGGGAAATATATCAAGTGCGTTAATGTATATATCGTTACAATTATCGTTATGTGAGGATACCTCTTTGTAACCATTCTCAACGAGGATTGAGATACAGGAAATAGTTGGTTGATGGAATAGTTATTTGGGATATGAAGCTTTTTACTCGATGTGTCGTTTCTCCATGGCAGTTATATCTTTCTGCATTTCCAAATTTTGAACACTATATCAAAGACATGTGTAGAGAGATGCTATAATTCTCTTACAAGATAGACTCGAATATTTTTGGCTTCCGTGATATGCGGATATGCCCAGTGCCCACATTGCAAGTTGTTAACCGGATGGAAGCATGCCGGGTCAACAAGTAACTGATGAAAGCATGCCGGGTCAATATATAATTATATTTTTAAATGTAACGTAAGTGTTTAACTTCTAATGCTTGGGATTTATTTATTTATTAATTATTTTCTCTTAAAATAACACAATTTTAATCTTATTAAAAGATTAAATTTTCAATCAATGAGTGAATCGTTTTGTCGTGGTGAGCCATAAAATGGCACCACTTTTTGTAATTTAAAATTATTTTGTAACCGGCAAAATATTTTGGACGCTATCAATATAACTACTCCCCCGTCCAAACCCTATAAATCTCTTCAATTAGGTAATTATTTCAAATTAACACGAGGTAGCAATTATTTCAAATTAACACTAGGTAGTCAATGGCAGCCATACATTATCTTAGAGGGGCGAACTCCCATCACATCAAAATTTGACGACAAATTCAAATAATTAAAATTATATTTGAACATTTTAGATTTATGTCATGTCAAACAGTCATATATTTATTTTTAATAAACCATATCAATCTATTAAATTAGGATAGATATTTTAAAAGTTTTATTTTAGGTTTATGCCATATCAAATAATTATATATTTACTTTTAAATTTATTAAGTATTCAAAATATATTTTTAAATTTATTAAGTAGTCAAAATAATTTAAAAAATAAATAGATTAAAATAGATTTATAATTCCAAAATAAATTTATAATGTTTAAGTAATTTTTATTTTCCCAACATCAATTATATTATATAGATTTATTTTTTCAAATTTGAAATTGGTTCAATAAATTAACATATATTAATAGTGTAATGTATTAATAGTTCAATTATTATATTAATAGTTCAATTGGTTCAATTAATATATTAATAGTGAAATTGGTTCAATTAATTAATAATGTAATGTATTAATATATTTTTAAATTTATTAAGTAGCCAAAATAATTTAAGAAAATAAAGAAATTAAGATATATTTATAATTCCAAGTTTATAATGTCTATACATTTATTTTTCCCACTTCTATTATATTATATAGATTTATTTTTTCAAATTTGAAATTGGTTCAATTGATTAATATATATTAACAATGTAATGTATTAATAGTTCAATTAATATATTAATAGCTCAAGTGGCTCAATTAATATATTAATAGTGAAATTGGTATAAGGTTGTAAAGCATGTATTATCTGTTATGTAGGCTTTAATGGGGAGATGTGATTTATGAATCCAACAATCATCTTTTAAAGTTTTAAAAAGTGGTTGTTATGTATACTTACCCCCCTCTGGATTTGAACCTGTGACCTCTTAAGAGGAAAGAGGAGTTCTTAACAATTAGGCCCACTCAGGTTGTATATAATGCTTTACTAAATGTATTAATAATGCATTACTAATGTATTAATATATTTTTTATGCATTACTATTGTATCAATGTATTAATAATGCTTTACTAATGTATTAATAAATTAATAATACTTTACTAATATATTAATTATTAATAATGCTTTAATGTATTAATGCATTAATGTATTTAATACATTTAATGTATTAATGCATTAATATATTAATACATTAATGTATTTAATACATTAATGAATTTAATGTATTTAATATATTAATGTTATTTCATGCATGTGGGTAGTCAACCTAAAAAGGTAAAAATGGCGTTGATCAACTTATATCAACCACTTTTTACATAAAAATGATTATTACTAATAAATATATTTATGTGAAAATTTAATATGTACCTACGTAATTAATAATAGGGAATGAACACCAAGAGCAATGTGTGGCCAACATGTAGACCAAGTCTCCTCGATGGAGGCTGCATTCAGCGCACAGATATCTTTGCTCAGTGGCTGAGGGTGTTTCATAAACTAAAATGTGAGCGTCTGCCACATCCCTCACGTCCACGTATACCTGTGTTGAGTTCACATACGTCTTGGCTGACCCTGATCATCATCGAGATTCATAACTATTAATTAAATCGTTAATCCATGCATATGTTATTACTAATAAACGTTAAACGTTGTAGGATTGGGATTGAATGAATCTAGTTATATAATTTTTCGAGAAAGAAATTGTAATTTTTTATATTTTTAATACGGTTTTGTTTAAACATTCAATTTTTTAAATTTTTTCATTGGAATGAGGGAAACAGATTTTTGGTGAATTTTTACGTTTTTTTTTTGTTATTTAAACAATATTTTTGAATGTATATATGGATTTAGCATCAAAACAACAATTCAAATTTAATTATTCAAATTTGAAGTTTCAACAATGTTTAATTGGATTTCAGTAAAAATTAATCTAAAAATGACTTCCTCTAAACCTTAAAAAATTTAAGGGGTTGTTCTCTGAAATCACAACTTTCTGTTATTTAAATTCTATTTCTACATTCAGAAATGGATTTAATGTGCTGAAAAAACCCTAAAACTCTAGGATTATATAAATTTAACCACTTAAATCTACAAATCCAACAATATCTCATAAAATTTCAGAAAATATCCACTAAAAATATGTCACATTTAAACTAAAAAATCTAAATAAAAAACACCTAACTTGTAATCTATTTAGGTGAATAATTTAAACTTTAAACAGTTTTACCCCTTCTAAGACATTTTTAATTTGGTGAGACACTTTGTTTTAAGTAAAATCTTGTGAAAAATTTAGAAAAATTATACATTAAAAAATGAAATTTAAGATACTAAAAATTAAAAAACATAAAAAAGTTTAAACTACGCTCTAATTAATTTGATTATAGTACGTACTGAAACATTACACACTCTCAAGTATTTGATAATATGAGCAGTGCTAGGGTTCATGGCGCACTGCAACAAGGGACCTAAAACCAGGCCTAATTAATTTGATTATAGTACATACTGAAACATTACACACTCGTCGAGTATTTCATAATATGAGCAGTGCTGGGGTTCATGGGGCACTGCAACAAGGGACCTAAAACCAGGCCTGGATTGATCACCACGAGCTCTAAATTCCTTCTCTCGGCAATATCCCATGCCGATTTCTCTGCCAAGGTTTTTGCATAGCAATACCAATTCTGTAATGCGGGAGTAAGGCCAACCAGTTATTAATCCATGATTTGTATAAGCTGATTCAACCTCTACCTATAATATTTTATATAAATACTACTGTAGTCTAAATCGCTCCAGCAGTCATCATTGACTATGGCAAGTGGTTCTCTGTGAGGATCCATGTAAACCGCACCGATAGAAGATGTATAGACAACGCGGTTGACCCCTGCTTCTGCGCAAGCCTCCATCACATTCCTCGTCCCTTCCGTCGCTGGATCTATCACTTTCTCCTGCACTCATTAATTATAAAACAAGTTTAACAAGATCTAAGCGATTGTAAGCTCGAACTAACTGCATGGAATTGGAATTATGACTAGAGTCGAAAGAAGTGATGAAGTAATTACAGGGTCATCGTTGAGAACGGCAGCCATGGGAAAGACACCATGGCAGCCTCGGATAGCTGTGAGTAAGCTCTGGTAATCAAGAATATCAACTTTGACAAGCTCAAGCCTCTCTTTTGCTCCTTCCAATTCTCTCAAATGCTCATACTTCCACCCATCATCTACATTTGTCAAATCCTTCAGAAATTGTACTTCCATGCATGAAGTAACAGTATATATGTACAAACATATTCCATGCAAAAACAAATAATTAAATGAAAATTATGTGCTAACAATACTCTTAATTATTGGATATACCAGCTGGGTTGGTGCGAACTGCTCCTCTGACAATATAGCCTTTGGTGAGGAGCAACTTGACAAGCCATGAGGCAATGAAACCCCCTGCCCCCGTTACACAAACTGTTTTGTCTGTTTTCTTACTCTGCTTCATTTCATCTGATATCATGAGCATGAATCTACCATTACCGCCACAGTATAATGGTTAGAATTTTGAATTTTGGTATGTTAGAATGAATACTTGTTTGTTTATTGTAAACTATTATCATAATCTACATGAATAGGAAAGGGATACATTAGCATTGCAGGTCATCCAACAAGCCTTGGATGACAGTTTGTTGCACAAGGTTGTAGCAACAACATCTTTGAAAGAAGTTTGGAGTATTCTAGAAACAAAGTACAGTGAAAGAGGGAGAAACGATTTGTTGAATGTTGTCACTCTGGAAGAAGCATTTGTGTCTGAAGAAGAGCTATCAGAGGAACAAAATGAAGGAGCATCTGTGTGTGCACCGGAGTTACCAGAGTAAGAGAAACAAGGTGCATCTGTGTGTGCACCGGAGCTACCAGAGTAAGAGAAACAAGGTGCATCTGTGTGTGAAAGTGAAACAGAGCATGAGAAAATTGCATAAACTGAYGGTGAAGCTATCAGTACATTAACCTACATCCATGAAATGATTCGAGTAGTGTTTGATGATGACAACAAATGATCAACACCAATGATGATTGATGAACATTGTGCAGAAATTGGCCTTGAAACAGAGGTAAGAAATTGTGAAATTAAATTTGATGATAATCTGTCTTATAATGAGTACCTTCCAATAATGGAAGAGAAGAAGAAAATTGATGAATTGATGTTTGGAGGAGGAATCCTACTTGGCATTCAGAACCAAGTGGATGATTTGGTGACTGCCAATTAAGCAGTTGAAGAAGAATATAATGTTGGTGCAGATTTGAAATGGATTGAACAGTGAATCTATGATGATGATGTTAGTAACTGCTCTCAGAAAGAAGAGAACCAATATGGTTGATGTTATAATTTTTTATATCAGATTGACAAGTTGTTTGAGTATGTAGATAAGCAGCCAAAAGAAGAAGATGAAGAAATGGATGAGGATTTCAATGAAGACCAGTTTGGAACCATTTTCATACAATGGAGTTTTGAAGAAATCATATTTTATCCTCAGTTAATGTGGAAACAGTCTGTTGACTATGTGGCCCAAGCTACGAAGAGCATTGATGATAATTTGCACTTGTGGCATCATCCCACTCTCAAAGACAAATTTGTTGCAGAAAAAGATGAAGTATCAATGCCAAAATGAAAAAAATGACCAAATTAGAACAATATAGAGTTTGGAAGAAGAGAAAGAAAAAACTCAGCTCAAGTGAAAGTTAGAGTCTAGTTTTGTATATACTCAGCTCAGCCTTTTTCCCTTTTCTGTATATACTCAATACTCAACGCTATGGCTCTCTGCTCATTTTTTGTTTTCCCAATTTCATATTTTGTGTGCCGTCGAATTAATACGTTGACAACTTGTCCGGCGCTCAAAAGCTAGGAAAAACCCAATATCATTTGGAATGACATCATAGCATTTATCTGTTTCTCTCTCCTCAGTCAACATCTATTTATCTGTTTCTCTCTCCTCAGTCAACATCTGCATCTACCAACATCTTAATAGGTTGATAAATTTAATTTGGTACGCAAATTTGGTAATTTGATCCGAATGTTTCGCTTGATTTTAATGATAAGATTTTTTTTTATCAAAATTTTAATAATTTTATTAAAATTTTAAAATTATAATTATATATATATTTTTAAAGATTTTAATTTATTTTAAAATAAGATAGATTATACTATCATATTTTTAAAGTAGAAATTTATTAATTATTAATATTTATTAAATGTTATGGATTAACTTTATGTTGATTACATAAGAATTATAGATCTTCTTCATTCTAGGACGTAGAAAGTGTTTTTTAGTGCAAATATCATATGTTAATTATGTATTAAGTATTGAAAAAAATATACATTTCTCTATCAATTAATATGGAAAATTTTTATGTTTAATTATTTTATCTCTATATATAAAATTGATATAAAATTATTTCACATAGTATAAAATTTGAAATAATTAATTAAAAACTTATATTCAAATATTTTTTTAAATACCAATGATCCATTTCCACTTAATAATCATAAATAACTTATTACTATTCATTTGTATTGTAAACACAAAGAAATTTTGCGAAATGAGAATACATTACTTATGTTGTGAAATGAGAATAGATCAAGAATAATGTGTTGTGCCGGGGCAACATCCAATACTCCAAGTCATAAGACTCTCACGACTAGGAAAAAGAATTGACACATGATGGTTTAAACCAATCCCCTACCCTCTATTTAGAGACTAAACCACCAGTAACTAAAGGTTGACTATTCTAAGTAAATGGAGGCTATACTTGAAAATATTTCAATCAGACTGTATTACATCTCGGACCCCTCTTAAAAAAGACAACAGTCACTAATAATTAAGAATTCATTACTTATGTAAAATTCTAATTTCCATTGAGTGATTCTTTAATATTCATATGTAATAGAATGACTTTAAGTACAACTACTATTATAAATTTATGTTCCAAATAATAATTTATATATTCGTATATATTTAAAATATATTTTTTAAATTCGTGGCCTTTGACTATTTGGTTTAATAGTCTTTTTGGTTTTATATAGCTTTTTTTTTATTGGTTGTTTCAAGCTTGTTAGTTATTTGTATATAAACGCTATTACATGTATTTTTTCTACATTTGTCTTGGTTTTCCTTCGGATAGAAAAACTTTTGCACGTCTAATAGATATATAGGTTGAATGCTATACATGATAGAAAACTAAGATGGATATCTAGATTGAATATTAGACATGATGGCATTTATGTACATTTTGTCCATATTTTAATTAAGGGATGGGGTATTAAAATTTATCTTCTCCTTAACCACTGTGAGGCTTCTTCTCAAGGGCACCATCTTCTTCTTCCTTTCAATATCTTTCCAACGACTATTACCATGATAAAAATTGAGCTCTGGATCAAAAGTTATGGCCTTCTAAAGTTTCTTAGGCCTTCATTGGCCAAAGACCACCTCATCGCCATCTGGCACCTACTTGGCTCCACGTTACCTATGTCCATTTGACGTGGCATAGAAACGACACCTTCCACCTGGCCCATGGACCCCTGGCTTATCAGACCTCCCAAACATACAACCTGCACCAACTCTTGTTATTCGATCAATGATCTATAACGTTCTAGATTAGTACTACTCGGAGTACATGGTTCCTCCACTTAACAACCACTCTGGTGGGGTATGATCTAATGGATCATCTCCATAGATCTAATGAACTGAAGCCTTTAGAGCCAACAACCTCGATCACGTCGGTTCCTCTAACTTGCTCGGTGGTTAACACCTACCTCTCTATTCTCTTCCAAGTAATTAGGTGGGGCCCACGAAAAATCTAAAACCATCATTTCATCTCGCCTTTCCCGTGATCAACATACCTTATTCGTTCTTAGAGTTCCTCCTGTCATAGTACTTCCTCCATGGATTCATGTTCCATTCTAATAGACATACTCCAACCATGCATACTTCGAAGGATCAGATGGTCCTCGGGGTTGAATATCAATGATTTTGATTACTTTCGAGTCTACACTTGCTTAAAGGTTATAGTCGAGCCCATGCTCTTCCTAAGCTTGGCTTATTACGGGACCCACAAAAATCTGTGATTGAGATTTACTCTCACACTCTCACTGATCAATGGGCCAGATATTTTACTGGGCTCATCTCCATCGAGCAACTCTAATGGATATATTAATCCCTATTCACTTCATTTAATGATCAGAGCTTCACTTGGGATTCACAACTGAGAGAGAGTTAAGTTTTTTAGCCCCCCCCCATCAGAGCAGGCCACCTTAGATCCAACGGTCGGGATTTCGCGGGATAGCCCTCCAATGGATCTAAAATGGTCGATAACTCAAAGTTTTCCTCGTCGAAGTCTCGCGTCAGTCTCATGCACCAACACTCTGATGACCACACACTTTGACCAACTTGTGACCAAAATCTATGGTCTAGGATCCACTGAGACCTTTATCTAATAGATCCAATTACTCCTATTGACTAAGAGGTTCCCCCATAAGAGTCGTATGTAACCATTCTCCTAGGGGATCTGATGACTACACCCTCCAATGAAGGATCAAGATCTCATCACTATGCCAATTCAATGATTGTGATTCCTTTAGGCTTAAAGCATGGGTTTTCTCTAAGCTATTGGTATGATTCAAGACATAGCCAATCCAGGGATTCTTCTAAGTCCTTTCCAAGGTTCTTACCAACCCTTCTTGGCTTTTGCCTTACTTAGGAAACTACTGAGGAATTCTTCTCCTATCTTAATGAATATTTTACACAGACCTCCATAAGTTTCATTCAAACAGGTAGGTTTTCACAGCATTTAAAGCTCTCTAAATTGCACAAAGACCTCTACAAGTTCAAGGTCACTTCTACCACCATTCTTTCCAGGAAGGTTTATACCTTGCAATATTTCCACTCAGAGTCTTATAGTATTCACAAGGTTACACCCCTCTTTTACACTCCTTATTAAGCTACACAAATCTACGAAATCAACAATGAAAACATGCATACTTAAACCATTTTATTTCGGGATTCAACCATCCATTCTCTACTTTAACATTTTTCATTTAGACCAAGAATTAACATAGGATCTAATGGCATCCTCTCACCTTCAACATACTATTATTATAGTTAATATATCACCCCTTCGAAAGAGTATTACAACATTCCATCCCTCTCAGAGATTTTTGTTCATTTCATAATTTCTATGCTTGATTTCCTTTCATAGGTAACAAACTGCAACAGATATCGTAATGCGTTCACAGGAGAAAAAAACACACATTTATTTTAGAACAATACATAATGTTCATATTCGGATGTGCAAGGAATGCACCATTCTTGCATCTTCATAATGCCTTAAATATAAAGGATTTCCAACAAAACAACTATCGACATTACTAATCATGCATACATATCCATAGAACAATTACATGAATCCATCCATACAATTTATTTCTATTACATATAGTATATGAGATACTTATCTGTTTAGTGAAGAAGTTTACCAACCAACTGACTGTGGGTTTTCATCTTTCCTCCCAACCGTAGGCTCTGCTTTCTCACTGGCTTTGGAAACAAACCACCCTCGTGCCTAACATCTACAGTCTAGGATCCATTGTGACCGACATCTCCGATCTAGGATCTATTGATACCTTTCTCCGACGGATCCAACGACTCCGATTAACTCAAAGGTTCCCCCGACGGAGTCCTACACACCCATTCTCCTATGTTCTCTAAGGACTACACCCTCTGACGAAGGCCCGGGTTCTCATCACTACACCATTTCAATGACTGTGATTCCTTTAGGATTAAAACATGGGTTTTCTCCAGGCTATCGGTCTGATTCAGGACATAGCCAATTCAGGGATTATTCTAAGTAATTTCCAAGGTTTTTACCATTCCTTCTTAGGATTCACCTTATTTAAGAAACTACTGATGGATTCTTCTGCTATCTTAATGAAGATTTTGCAAAACCTCCATAAGTTTCATTCAAATAGTGAGGTTTTCACAAAGCATGAAGCTCTCTAAAATACATAGAGACCTCTCCAAGTTCAAGGGCAGTTTCGCCACCATTATTCCAAAGAAGGTTAATACCTTGCAAGATTTCCACTCAGAGGATTATAGTATTCACAAGGTTACATCCCTCTTTTACATTGCCTATTAGGCTACACATCTCTACCAGATCAACAATGAAAAAATGCATATTCAACCCATTTTATCTAGGGATTCAACCATCCCTTCTATACTTTCACGTTTTTCATTTAGACTAGGAATTAACACAGGGTATAATGGCCTCCTCTAGCCTCCAACATACTATTATTACAGTTAATGTATCACCCCTTTGAAAGAGGATTACAACATTCAATCCCTCTTAGATATTATCATTCATTTCTTAATTTATAAACACATTTATTTATTTATTTTAGAGAAATACATAATGTTCATATTCAAATGTGCAAGGAATGCATCATTCTTGCAGCTTCATAATCCCTTAAATACAAGGGATTTCCAACAAAACAACTATCAACATTACTAATCAGGAGTACAAATCCATAAAAAAATTACAAGTATCCATCCATATAATTTATTTCTGTTACATAGAGTATATGAGATACTTATATGTTCAGTCAATAATTTAACCAACCAATTGACTATGGGTGTTTTCCTTTCCTCCCAACCATAGGCTCTGCTTGCTTAGTGACTTTAGCAACAATCCACACTCATGCCAAGCCACGATACCACCAGGGAATCTCTCTCAGGATCATAGGAAGATTGTCATGTGAAGGTCACTCTCCTTCACACCACCACTAGTATCGAATTTCTCACCCCTCCTAGATAAGTCATCTTCAATGTTTATGAGATGTCTTCCAACATGAATCTCATAGCCTCTTAGCTTAGGTTGGGTTCCCGAACTCTCTGATGAGTCCTTCAGTCAGATCCTTCCTCTTAGACTCGCATATCCCTGACCATATGTGCGCACCCTCCTGCCCTCTTCCTTCTAATCCCAAAAAACATTACCTCTGGTGCTTCTTTTGCAGGCATCCCTCAAGAAATTACTTTACCTGTCCTATTTTTTCTGTTAGAAGGAAATCCATGGGATAATCACGGGGACTCATGGTGATCACCCTTGTTGTCCTCTAACTGGAAAAAAAAATTCACCTCATGCATCCCTCCATACTTCCATTCATGGAGAGTGGTTGGTTTCTCAACCATCAATCCTCCCTCATTAACTGATTTTCCTTGGAATTGGGGCTAAGGGAAATAATATGAATATTTCAAGATAATACTTCACCAAGGTGGCTTGGGTTCCTTTAGCTTAAAATAATCTCATATTCTTCCTCTAGTGGTTTCATGGCTAGTACATTTAATGCTACACCCATCATTCAACTAGTTGGCATTTCACAATTAAGCATTAATACAATTATAATGTTTATACTGCCATGGAATGGAAATCATTAAATGTGATTAATTACATGCATGAAATATAGGGGTATTAGAATCCCCTCCCCCTTCGAGGAACCTCATCCTCGATGTCCCTTGCACCTTATCAACACTCGTCATGCCTTCATCTTCGAACTTCTTTAGCACTTATTGTTCCTCTTCTTGGTTTAGTCCTTTCCTAGACTCTTAGAATTTAGCACATGCCTACACCAATCTCAGACAACAAGCATATTAATTCAATTCTATGCAAAGACATTTTAGCATTGTTCATAATTCAAGTGGAAATTTTTACATGTCAACACAATACTTATCTATGCAATTCCTTGATTTACATCCATATGGCTTCCACATTTGATGAAATCACTATTTTTACCTTGACATACTCACTGTGATCATGGCCCAAATCAACATATTACAAGAGTTATCAAAGTCTCCTCTTCCTTACGGTCACTTACCCTCTAGGATCAAGCTCATCCCCTTCTCTATTATATAGTCCCTCAAGCGATCCATCTTTCTTGTCAAAGATTTCTCACACATGAAGCACTTTAGAGACTTCATTGAGTCTTAAAACCGATGTGTCCCCCAATATCACTCTGTCAAGGCATCCATCTATCCCATGTTAAAAAAACACAATATTCTTTATGGTGATCATGTCATATCACAGGGTTCTCATGTTACAACAATATCATTTTTCTACAATTCCTAGCTTGACAACCATTATTTGTCCCTATAGGAAAAATATGTAATCTCACTTGTATGACCTGGATACAGTGAATTCATGATATATCATCATTAGTTTAATCAAACTTTTCAAATTTGTTACCCACATATTTCGAATTTCACATTCCCATTATCAGAGCTATTACATACAGGAACCAAATCCCACAAGTATGAGATTTTCCTTATGATAACAGTTTGACTCTTTCATAACCAACAAATATTGGTATTTCTTATGGGCTTACAACACTGCCATATCCAAGACCCTTCTTCCTACAATTCCATATTTAGACATCCAAACAAAATGTTATTTCTCATGCACTTTATACTTCCATTGCACAATTGGAGTGGATTCCAAACAATTTCCAAAATCTATGCATACTAACAATTATATAACATTTATCTATTAAATAAAATAAAGGAAATCGTCATTCCTTACACATACATCATTTCAGAATACCAATCATTTCAAAATGAAATAAAAAATTAAATGAATTTAATCATTGTGCCAATGTCCATGGTCACATTCACACACAATGCACCCTTTCATTGATTTCCTATCACCACACTTTATGATAGGCACTTTGCCATGGTGTGATGGAACTCAACCAAACTCTCACCATATGACTCATTCATTCTCATTCATTATTACAACAGGACTGTGCTTCCTGCTACGAACTGATCATAACCTCAAATCAGCATAACATGATATGAAATTATGAAAAGTAAAAATTTTCATATGATGCATCCATGCATTCTTTCTTTACTGATAGCCAGGGTGCCAACACTCATGGCCACCCAAATCCTCTCTTTACCATTGTTACAACTATGGTACAATATTGTAAGTTCCTTCTTCCATGCTAGGAAGACCATTAACTTCCCTCTCATGAAAACATGCATTTCCTCAATGCATTCAATCATCATGTTGTTTATGACCACTTTTGTTCCCAATTATTCATGATTGATCTATTCATTCATGATACATTTGTTCATGAATTTCTTGCAAGTGCTTCAATCGTCCTTGACTGCCACAGTTTCCTTCCTCTATCATTTAGGTCCTTCTTTCCTAAATCATACCCTGCTTGGTTATGAATGGCATCCAACTGCCACTCAAAAATACATGCATTTCATTGAGGTAATAAAATATTTAAGAAATGATTCTAACCCAATCACTTTCAATTTTCATGTCAAATGGACATGAAATATTTTTACATGTTTTGGCTGCCAACACTCCCTCTTATATTACCTCATAAGTGGGCTTAATGGGAACTTCTAAAGTCCCTTCAACAACTTTCAACAATAGCCTTATGGTATTCATCCTCTGCTTGAGGTTGTCCACCATTGGTAATTGTCTTTCCAAACAACTCAAATATTTTCTACAAATAACATGCATCATCATAGTCACAAACATATTAGTTTTAATGTTAAAACAAATGCATGTACCATAACATTCATATCAACAAAAAAAATTCAAATATGTCCTAGCATATCTGCATGCACTCTATCAAATTAATCCTTAATATGTTTACTAGTGCAATCACAATCAAATTTTTAGTTGTTTTAGTATCCTACAACCATCATCATTCTCATGTATTAAGCATTCATGCACAATTGCATATCATTTTTCTCCTCCTAGAGAAATACAATAGGCAATAAGAAAGGAGTTAAGGGACTCTTCCCTTTTTCCAAATCCTTTACACAATCAGAAATTTTAAGTTCTACTAAACTATTTCCAAGATCTCATTTCCTTTGCATAACATGGATTTTAACCAAGGTCATTCTTTTAAATATATTCATTTGTTTGTTTTCTTTGTCTTTCACAGTTGTTCTTTTAGAGCATACAACTTTGTCTCACAATTCATAGTTTTAAAGTGAGGAAAGTGTTCCTACCATTTCTCATTTATTGCTTATGAAACCCATCTTGTTCTTGGATTTTCCTGCTCTCTTCCTTGAGTAGTTTCATTCAAGTTCATATTGACCTTTCTTGGATGGAATAGACATATTACAACATCAAGGTTTGTCTCACAAATTAATTATGAACCAGTGTAATGGGAACATTTACCAAACAAAAATCAAATTGGTCAACATTCATTTGCATGTCTTTCATACATGAATTATATTTTAAAAATGTAATCCATGATTATTATATAAAAAGGATTTGCAACCCACTGCCTACTTTTCTAGAAGTCGGTATAGTTATAGATATGTTATCCTAACATATTATTCAGTTCCTTCACCTAGAACTATCTCAGCATGCAACTCCCTTGTCCCATATCCATCATTTCTAAAACAACCTCATTCTGGAGTAATATTCGGCTTTATAATTTTCGAGATTCACCCAATATTCCTTAGGGAATATCAACATGCATTATTATCATGCATTTAGGTTATGCATTCATACCCGCACATTACTCTATCGGCTTGTATCCCAAACTGTGCTTTCATACACCTAGCCTCATGTATCAACATGTTGTGTGTGTCCAACATAGGCACACTTTAGAGTTCACATGTATATTTATTAAAATCATCTCACTCATGATTTTTCACAGTTCATTTACATGCAAACCTTAAAGTAATAATCATTTCTCTTCCAACATTTTATTTTAACTCTATTTGAGGAATGGAGTACAACCCCCTCCCTCAAGCTAGTATTGAGGAAATCAAACAGACTCTTGAAGACAAATTCAACCAAGTATCCACATTATTACTCAAACTTGGAAAGTACTAATATTTCCTCACAGTCCACTTATTCGTATTTTTCTTCATATTAGGAAACCCTATAACACATCCAACCCACACACTCAATTATATATATATATATATATAATCATGCAAGTTCACTACTTGCAGCTTTTCAATGTCATCCATACACATTGACATTTCATAACTTCCATAGCATTCCTCCCTAAGACCTTACGATAATTCATATGACAAGTCTCATAACGATACTCATAATAATGCTTCGCTCTCTACATGGGATCAACTAGAAATAAACCACTCTTCCCCTTCTATTACAAAATAATTTACAATTCATAATATAGACTAGGTAATTTACAACATTACCCAAGGCAAAAAGAGAACGATTCTAACCTCTCTTCACACCTTAGTTCATTCTTGGTCAAGGATATACTTTCCTAGATTCCCTCTCGTTGTTGCATGAGTATACTATTACATACCCATATAGCTATCATCCACCTCTAGATGTCAATATGACCCATTGGTCACCTGGAAACATCCAACACTTCCTTTCCAAACTCTATATCAACCTTTCATTAGTCATTCTATCTCATCCTCATAGGGTTATATGTAATAGAATTATCAACATTTTATTCATACTGCTAGCTTTCCTGCTGATACCAAATCATCCTCAACTAAAATTCCATTAACATACCATCCTTTACAACCCTCCACGGGTTATAATATGTTTATTTTCATGTTACATACATGATTACTCCTTACCATATGCATTACAACATATCCACATATTGCATTTTCATGCATAGACATGCTCTTAGGTTACTAGGAATAAACATTTTCTTTAATACATCCATGAGCTCATAAATTGACTCATATGTTCATGTCATTTCACCTGTTCTATGAGGAATAACAATAGTAGAATAGACTCCTTTTTCTCTTGCTTAACCAAATTATTCTAGCAACAAGTTTCATTCATTATGGGTCAAGTAAGTTGACCTTAGAAACTTTCCATCAATCCTCTTAATCATAAATAATTATACATACATGGCTTAGTCTTTTATTTAAACAACAAATCTTATTGTTAGGGCTCCAATAGACCATACTTACAAGAAAAATTACAACCACCAATTCATTCATGCTCTGGAGTCATGCAACCCTATAGCAAGATTATACCATTTTTTCCCTTGTTCATTGAAATATTACCATCATTTCCTATTAGTATATTCCCACTTTTGTAGGAGTATTTATGAGTCCCACAAGGAAAAATTGAATTTTTTTTGGTAAAAATTCCAAAACAAATATTAATCTGTAGTCCTTCTTCTCAAGGAACCTTGTGCAAATAATAATCAAAATTTTAACGCAGATAAATTATTTCTATCAGGATCGTTATGGTCTTTTTATATCAATCATGTTACTGATCTCAGGCAAATCCAAGCCAAGTGTTTGAACTATTCTCTGATACCACTTTGTAATACACCCAAACCCCTAAGTACCTTTCAAGGGATGGGGTATTAAAATTCTGCTTCTCTTTAACCACCTTGAAGCCTCTTGTTCAGGGAACTATCGTCTTCTACTTGTAAATATATTTCCAATGACTCTTACCATTCTCAAAACCAAGCTATAAAACAAAAGTTATGGTCTTTTAAAGTTTCTTAGGCCTTTATTAGCCAAAGGGCACCTCATCGCCACGTGGCCCCCACTTGTCTCCACCTCACTTATGTCCATCTGACATGGCACCTGCCACTTGGTCCATCGATCCCTATCTTATTGTCCCCTCCAAACGAATGGCCTGCACCAAATCTCACTATTATATCAATGATTTGTAGCATTTTGGATTGGTACTCATCGGATTACCAGGTTACTCTGCTTGACAACCATTTCGACATAGTCTGCTCCAATGGGTTGTCTCCATACATCTAATATCCGTCAATCTCCCAATCCAAGAAACCCAATCATGTTGGTTCCTCTAACTTGTTCGTGTTGGAGATATTACACACACCTAGGATATTTTTCCTTATTTTCCTATGTTTATTAGTCATTATTGAGCATCTCCTATTTTTTAAGAACCTCTCCTATAGACTAGGAGAATATTCTATTCAATTTAGATTCAGTTACACATAGTTACAATAGTGGAAGTCACTCATGCATGGAAAACTCAGTTTTATAACTAGCAGTTTCATGTGTTTCTCTCACTTCCACATGTATGACTCAGTTAACTAAAGACTACATGACTAGTTAACTAGGACTAGGTGGCAGTTAACTCTGGGAACTTCATGTGTGTGTCCAGATATCTCTAGACCACCACTATGGCACATTGGCTTCTCTTGCAGTGTGCATTAGTCGAGTTATACAAGGTATATCATGTGTACATTATTATTCATTAATTTGGTTAATACAATTTTATTCTCTTCTCTCCAATTTATCTCTCGTCTTCTCTATTTGGTAGGTTGTGTTCATTCTTTTGCTAGCTAGATCTCTTCTGTAGGTATTCACCACATTCTACATGGTATCAGATCCCACAAGATTCTAGGAAAAAGGTGCACCAACATTTTTATTTGCAGGTACTGAAGATTGAAGAACACATGAAGAATGGAATCTCCATTGTTTGCAATTCCCACCCCATACAACTACTTTGAATGGAAGTAAAAGCTGGAAATTTTTCTTAGAGGTAAAGGATTGCACAGGTTGACCATGACTAAGGAAACATAACCCACATCAACCATTGAAAAGCTCAAATATCTTAATAGAATGGATGAGACTTTCAGAACCCTCTGCATGCACATGTCCCAATATGATGAGAATAGAATAGAGGAGAATTGATCCAAATATACTGTGTTTGTAAGGGGCCGAATAGAATTTACGTCAAATAAGTTCATAAACTGTAACAATATATCTACCTGATTTCAAACAAAATTCAATAATTCTTTTAATTGATCACCTAAGCATTTATAAATTTATCAGCACATAACAAAATTTTTATAACAGTTTAAAAACAATGCAAAATCTTAAATACCTAAACCCGATGCTAATAGCCCTCCGTTGTCCAAATGCCTTCTTGACCGCTGTTGCACCGTAAAACACTACCCAAAACTTATTTCCTCCCTGCCAACTAGGTAACTTCCTAGCTCCAGGATATCATATGGATATCCTTGCCCCCGGTACCCAAAACCTCTAGCAAGCTCGGTGCACTGATACAATCCCCCTCCCAAAATTTCACTTCTCTCTGCAAATCCCAGCGCTCCCAGAATCCATCCCCAACCTCCCGTAGAATGACCTCCCGTCCACCTCCTTCCCTTCCTTATCCCCCCTTCAACGACTCCCCCCCGCCTCATTTACTCCCTACCTAACTCATTTATTACCTTCTTATCATTTCCCGTTAATGCCCCCTTATCCCCTTTATTTAATATATTATCCCTTGTAGTTAATATGTTATCCCCTATTGGGTACGTAACTTAATTTAATAATATAATTTATTATCCTCCTTTTATTTATTTACCTTATTAATTAATGAGTTAATTAATACTTAAATTAATCATTGAAAATCATGAATAACTAATTAATAATAATTAATTAGTTAATGTTATTTTAAGAAATGATTATGGTTTAGCTAATCTTTTAGGACAGTTATATTATTAAATTAATTATAATTAATAATCATATACATATATTTAAGCAGGGTCGTTACATACACCCACCCTTCAGGAAACTTCGTCCCAAAGTTAAGGTATCTTATGGTACAAAGGACAAGAAACATGGTTCACA
>JZKD02S0137977.1:272617-289444 GCA_000966675.3 Picea glauca
TTTACAAACTTGTATCATTCTCCCAAATCATCCATTTAAAATGAAGAAATAAAACTTCATGTCAAAATCAAACTCAAAATCCAATAGTGCAAGTGATGTTCCTCACTCATCGACTGTAAGTAAACCGAAATGTATATCCTTTTACTTATTCAACCATGTTCATATGTTAATCATCAATATCTTATTAATCATAATCATAATAAACAATAACAAACACACCCAATGCAGGAGAAAACCAGAGAATGTTTTTCTTATATGTCAAGAATTACATTCAAGGAAGCACCAATTTCCAATTCTCCAGCTATAACTAGAAGGACACTTTGAACCCCTAGTTTCTCAGGATACAACCTAAGGGAATATTCAACTCTCCAGTTCTCTGGCTACAACCAGAAGGAGGCTACAACCCCCATGTTCTCTGGTGACAATTGAACGGTGGCTACACCCACCTACCGTTTCCCCATCCAACTACCCTGAAATATAAGTACAATGATGAAACCATTGTCACACTGTCACTGTGAGATATACTATTGTAAACCTGTACCAATATGTGTCATTGACATGTAATCAACTTGTGACACTATCTTGTAAACAACTTGTACCTCAGCCTTGCATTTACCAAGAAAACTAAATACACCAACAACATGTACCAATACTCTCCTCAATATATCAGATCTGATAACATAGATGCCATACCCAAAATCACAAGACTATCACTCAAACCATGTGCCAACAATGGACACCAATCATGTGCATCAACCATGTACATCAACACTATACAAATATAACCAACAACATATCCCAATCATGTATCAAAAAACAAAACTATGCCTCATCAAGATGTATCAAGATCACCATGTACTTCAAGTATGTATCTCATCCATCTACCCAATCATATACCTATATCATATACGAATAACATACACCAAGATAACCAACAAGATACCTCTAGAAATGCAACACATTCTCCATAAATCAAATACCATAAATATTCACATCAACCATGTGCCACAACGTCACTGTTATACAACCTCTATATATACCAATAACTTCAGCAACATACCTCAATCAAAATCCCTCAAACATGAACTAGTACTAAACTTCAGTAGATTTGCCTCATATCAACTCTACAACAAGCCCTAAAATTCCAACAAGGCATACAACATATTTACAAGGAAAACTCTCAACCAGATTCATAGATTCAACACTACACATGAAAACCATACCTTTTTCTTCTTGTAGATTTCTAGTGCAGTGATTTTTCTGCCGCACTTTTTTTCCGCGATTTTTCTTCCGCGGTTTTTCTGCTGTGATTTTTCTTCCACGCCTTTTTTCTTCACTTTTCATGCCACGATTTTTCTACTGCACTTTTCCTGCCGCGATTTTTCTGTTGCATTTTTTCTACCGTAATTTCTCTGCTGCACTTTTTTTTTCTGCACTTTTTCTCTATCAATAATACCTACCCAAATATTCTTTCACAAAACAGATATTCAATGATACTCAATACTTGCTAATGGTATATTCTTGCTCTCTTATTTATACTCTCCAAGTAGCTTCCTCTAGAAGTATCAACTTTTGTCCACTAAACCCCTTTGTCCACTTAACCACTTTGTCCACTTAGCCACTTAACCACTTTCTCCACTTAACTTAACCACTTTTCACAAATACTAAGTTCTCCACTCCTAGTTGCAACTAACCTTATTATTTAATTTATTTATTGTCCAACCACTTTGACTTATCCATAAATAGTAAACTCACCACTTCTTGTTGCAACCACTTTATTATTTAAATAATTTATCTTTACTCACAGCTTCTTGTTGCAAATAACTTTTCTATAATTAGTCAATTCATAACTTTTTTTCCCTTAACTAACGTCTTTTTGTTGCAACCATTTTATTATTTAATTTATTTATTGGTCAACCACTTTGACTATTCAATCTTCTCATCACAACTACTTTTCCATAATTACCAAACTCACAATTTCTTGCTACAACTAATTTATTTTTAATTATTTTCTTAATGCAACAATCATACCCATGATTAACTCCTAGTTACCATCAATTTGACTAGTACACTTCTTCTAGGAGCTTCTAGAATAATTGACTTCTTTACCCCTCTAGGGGCTTCTAGATAACTAATGAGGGTTCTCCAACTTCATATTGCCATATCTCTCTAACCGTGACGTGTTATGTGATGTTCAACATATCACTGGAAATGGCATGACATATACTATCCATATAGAATAGTCCTACCTGTACATTCACCGATTTTCATGCCCTTATACCTCAAACAGACTCGCATCCCTTACGCATGCCTTTGTGGTACCATAACTCACTACCACAATTCTCCAAGGGTTGACATCAATATACAATATCATTCTCCAAGGGTTGACATCAATGACAACCAATAGTGCACACCAACTGTCCATCAAAATAAGCCAATTTTTTTACAATCTCCCCCCTTTGCATTGATGGAAACATGAACATTGATGGAAACACTTAGTCATGATAAAATTCATGCTTATACTCATGATAAATGTTTCTATGTCTCCCCCTTTGACATCAATGGAAAAGGGTATCTCCCTTTTGGGCTACTCCCCTTGATTGAGGTTTCCTTGGGGATATTCCCTGTGTCTAAATTCCTTTGATCTTTATTTGTGTTTCTAAGCCTCTGATTACTCTCTCTCCCTTCAAATGAATAATATATCCCCCCTTTGAAAAAGGGTATCACTATGATGCAACACTGAAGTCATATCTCTCATGATTCCCTTATGACAATCGCTCCCCATGGAACATGCCTTTGTGTTCTCTCTCCAAGCATATATCTCTCTATCCTGCATATGATGAATCTCTTCCCCTGGAATGATACACCTATTCTTACCTCTATGTCTGACAACTTCTTTGAATGATATTTCTACCTATCTTTTTGGTTATGTTTATCTCTCTTGACTTCTCTGCAATATGTTATGTAGAGAAATATAAGTCTTTTTCTACCCACTTCCTTTTGGAGTTATTGTCTATTGGTTCTTACTTGTGTAATCAAATGACATACATGAAAAACATCCGAGATTAAGAATTCAAATATTCCTATGTAATTATCATCCATTATGATAATGTTCCTTTGTTTGTGACCCACTCTCTAAACCAATCTATGAATCCATGCTCTTGTCCACTGTCATATATTTATCCAAACCTTCTAAGTGTTCTTACGAATCCATCGCTGTCCATATTGTCGAAGAATATGCTACATAACTGTCCATAATGTTGACCCATCTATCACTGTACTATCATGAAGTCTTCACTACTGCAATTGATCAACCTACCATAATGTACTTCTGCCAACTGACTTCTCTGAATCTATCTACTCAAAATCTGTATGCTTATTGAAGGATGGTTCTTTGGTATGTCTCAACTATCACATAGACTCCCCCTATCTAATATTCATATTACCCAGGAGTCTCTAATCCAGATGGCTTAGAAGAATTCCTGCTCTGATGCACCCATCATCATCATCTTTATCGGTAGGAGATGAGTGCAAAGGAAAGTTAAATATGGTGATGAAACTAATTTTGGCACATCAATTGTACTTTGGTTTCTTAGTTGTAGGAAAATAAAACATAACTTAGAGGCATGCCAAAGAGATTTTGTGTTGTGACGTTCACACTTTCAAATAAATGATTTTTATTTGAGTGGGAATGTGAGAACTTGGTCTCAATATTCCTCTACTCTCTTTTAGTTGCATGATAATAAAGCTACTCCTTATAAACACTTTAACATAATTAACATATGATAATATGGAAGGTTACCATAATTCATGGAGAATGGTCATGTGGCATGTTTTCATACATCTTTGAAAAACAATGAAAGATTCCATAGAATCGACCCCTTAAAAAATGCACACATGCTTCGAAATTTCAAAAGTATAAATTCTCACACATGCTATGGAAATTTCAAAAATATAAATTCACACACATATTGAGGGTTTTAAATTTATGGACGAAAAGTATTAGGAAGTTTGAGATAAGGCATTGTATCGACCAGCCTATCCATTGTACTTCTCCATTTTCCAGTTTTTGTAGTTCAAATATTTTGAAAATTAAATGGTAAGGAAGCTTTCAACTAAAAATTGCATCTTACGTGTCAAATATTTGTTTCCCTTAATGAGAAAAATCCATCTAACATGATTGAAAATGGATTGTCCATATGTTGATAAAAACACATATTTACGTTACAACAATGTTATTTCATAGGAAAATTTGAATCCCGTCGCAATTGGATAAAAACTCTCATTTCAGTCAATCGATAGACAATCAAGCTCAAACACTTATAATGTTTGATTGCTCACACATCCGAATGTGATTCAGATTCAGCTTCATAACAAATCTTTGCAAAACCAAGTTCTTGGATTTTGAATCTGCCATTGATTAGGAGAAACACTCTCTAGGGTTTTATCTATCGATTATGAGGGTTTCATCTATCAATTTCATGGGGTTTTTGGGTCTACAAGTTTTTTTCTTTTTTCTATCCATGTCTCTCTAACCTAATTTCCAAATTGAGGCTTGGGAGAAGTACTACACATTTTCCATCAATGGAGATGAAGCATGCGACAAAAGAGAGGGAAAAATGATTTAAATTAGAAGAAGCAAGATGGAAAATAATATATAGAAGAAGAAAACATAAGAGAAGGGATGTAAGTGGCACAACAGTTCCTTCAGTAGGGGCACTATGTTATTGTCGACAAAAGAGTATGTTGAATTCATCTAGTTTTGGGAGAATAAGAAATAGATACATGGCATGTTGTTATTGGCAACAAACATGTGACAAAGGCTTATATAAGAAATTCCCCTTAAAAAAACACATTCGATGTAATTAAAAGAAATAACAGTTAGTGATCGATATATTCCTTATTAATTGATAATTAAGTTATGATAAATTTTAACATTTAAAAAAAAAAAATCACAAGGGATATTAGCTTTCTTATGGATATTATTTAGAGTGAAACTATTTTTTGATTTTGAAGCAAAACCTAAAACTACTTTTGATTGGTTGAGAGTTTGTATTTCTCAGATGCAAGTTAAAAATGTTGTGAGCTATCATTAAGTGGTGGTGACACCACATTGATGTTGACCAACCTCATACTAAGTTCCATTAAACTAGACTAAGTGCTCTAAACTAATCAAAAATTGATTTCTATAGATAGATTAATAGATTGTTCTTTTTCAACATTGATTAGATCTTGTCACATCAAAGTAAATATACAAACACATTGTACCAAGCCCCTCCCATAAACTTAATTCCCAATTAATAAGGAAAATGGTTCACACCTTATGTCAATGGCATTGTAATGTCTCCCAACACAATAGTTCAAACACCAAACTAAAGTTGCATGGTTAACACTAACAAAATTGACATAGACATAAAGGTTTTATCAAATAAATCACTTTCTATAAACTATTCAAATCTTGAATTCAAATTAATAATATTTTATTTATGAAAAATGTGTAAATAAAACTATATATATATAAAAATAATCAATGTTTTTTAATTTTTTTTTAATAAAATTTAAAATTATTTTTGTTAATTAATAATAATTTTTCTTAAATATAAATAAATTAATTACGCTGAATCAAAATTATTTTTTAACAACTAATTTATAATAAATTTTACTACCCCTTAAAAAGTAATATAATAACATAAACAAAAACGTGAATATAGTAGGGCAGGCACTGCAAAAGATGAAATATAACCATGACTACAACGATTAGGACATCTTAGTTAATGATAAAAGGTTTCCCACACTCTCATCCTATCCTCCAAGGTAATTGTAAAGAAATCCCCTCTCGTGTATGCTGAACATGTTGGGTAAGCATTACTTTATAGGCATAAATGACAGGCCTAGATCCTTAAGCGTTTGATTTGAGAACTTGTATGGTTGTTTCCTTGGATTTTTCTCGTCTCAACACCTGCGTGCATGAAGTTGGCTTCATTTATTATCTATGCTTCTATAAATATCATAGTTTGAGCATAAATGCATTGAAATATATTTACGTGAGAGTTTAGTGTGTGTACGTACTTCTTAGGGAGGGAACAACGGGGACACTATTTGTCGAACATGTGGACGAGGTCTCCTCGATGGAGGTTGCATTCTACGCACAAATTTATTTTCCCAGTGAATGAGGGTGTTTCATAAACTAAAATGTGATCCTATGCGATGTCCCTCACGTCCACGTATACCTCTCTTGAGTTCACACACGTCTTCCCTGACCCTAATCATCATATAGATTCACGACTATTAATTAAATCATTAATCTACTGAGTTCGATACATCCTCGTCTACTGAGTTCGATACATCCTCGCTAACTCTAATCATCATCGACATTCACGACTTAATTAAATAATTAATCAATCTATATTACTAACGGTAAGGTCTTCGATTAGATGGGGGCGGAGACGCTAGCCCAAGTTCTAAAGGAGACAAAACTTGGGGTAATTTGACACCTAAGTATTAAACTAGTTGGTAAAGTGGGCGCCTTGGGCACACAAATGCGTCAAGGGGCTTACACAAGTATGAAGCGATCAAGGTTGGAATGTGTTGGTCTCAAGGGGCATGACGATTGGTGAGCCCATGGGTTTGTTTGGGCGACCAGGTCTGCAAAGGGGCACAATGATTCGTTTGGGCAACCTGGTGCGAAAATGGTCATGATGATCATATGGACACATGGGTTTGTGAAGGGGCACGACACCCCCAAAAGAACGCGACGATTCGCAATGGTGACCTTTGGAGCCACTATAAGAGGATAAGGACGAACAACCAAGGAAGGCAGATTTGAAGACAATGAGAGAAAGAGGAGCTCTGCATTTCCAAGGTAGGTTAAGAAGAAGAGAAGCAAGCTCCCTCAAGGAGCCAAGTTGCTCCACATGCGAGGAATTTTGCTGCGTTGAGGTGGACAGAGTGGAGCAACCTCCTTTGGGGTCAATTTTTGTGAAGTCTGGAAACACAAGTCTATTAGAGGCATAAGTGAGGTAGAATCAAAATTTGTGAAGTCTGCAGAAATGAAGAGATAGAAATTCTGCAGTCAAGGGAATGTCTGAGGTGCACCACAAGAGGTTGCAGAGATGGTTGTGACAAAGAGTCTTGTTGGGACAAATCTCTATGTGAGTTACTTGGTGAGGTGGGACAAGTCATGTGACTTTTCCAAGTTGTAAATGGAGCAGATATTTCTCATATTGTAATTGTTTCACAATAAAAAAGACTTAGCAAGGTATTAGAAATGGTTCGTGTCACTCGCACTATTACTATGTATGTCTTTCATTTGTTCTATTGTTGTTCTCTTGGATTCTCATATTCATGGATGTATACTTATATATGACTAAGTGTTAAGGAGTTAAAAAATGTCTAAGCATACAAGATTTGCACCAGAGTAGGAGTGTGACTTGCTAGTAGCCTAGAACAGAGCATTGATATACTCTAAGTGAAAAAGGCGTAGTTTGGACAAAGTATCCTTGGTGTTTCCAAGTAGACAAGTGAGAAACATCTCGGTGTCACACGTCATCAAGAGGTGCATGATCGTGAGGCACATTGTGGGGACATGACTGCTGGTACCAGAGCATTTTGATGTTCTTCACTACTCCTACAATCGAAATAGTTGTGGTGGGGTGCACTTGTTGAGGAGACAGTTCGTTGCGAAGTCCGTTGGATGGAAACATTCGTAGACTTGGTGAACCGTTTGGTGGAGTGAACTGATTCATCACAGGATTTGCAGCAGACTTACAGTAGAGGTTCAGTTGATGGTGCAGTGGGAGGTTGGTCTGGGCGCATGCCTTGTATAGACAAAGAGTAGAGTTTTTGGTGGGATGAAGCACTTGGATAAGAAAACTCATCACATATTTCATCACAGAACTTATTGCAAACTTTATCGCAAAGATAGTTTGGGTACAAACTCGGTTGGTTTGATGTGTGATGGAAGTCAGTGTCAGATCTATTATGCACACCTTGGAGAGACTATGAGAAAAGTTCATTGGGTGAACTGAACACTTGGGAAAGGAAGTTAAACATAGGTTTCATTCCATTACTTGTCACAGATCTAACCAAATAACTGATCATAGAAGTGATCACTAAGGGGACTAATTTTGGGTCGAGAAAGTTGAAGCACTTGGGTGAACGACTTGAGGAGAACTAGAGGAGCTCTAGAACAGGGATTTGGTTGGGCATGTTTCCATCATGACATATTTGTGTCATGCATTGTCGAGAACAATAGTTGAGTTGAATTGGGTTTTTGGATGAGTGGGTCAAGTGTAGTGTTCAGATGAGGTGACTCTTCGTAGAGTTACAATAGTCGGTTCGATGTAGTATGACTTGATAGTCAAGTGATTGATGCATGGTGCCTTGAAGTGGAAGTGGTAAAGGTGCAGAGATTCCAAGACATTGAAAATGAGTTTGGTTTGTTGCATGCGAAGTTTGGGACTTAGATGGATTTTTAAGTGGACAGATGGACTCAGCCTTGTATCATAGTGAAGGTCTTGGAGGTTTGTGGAGTTGCATATAACGATTGAGGGGAGTTCATGCGGAGATTTGGTTGTCTGGGAAAGTGAAGGACCAAGACAATAGACTTGAACCATGGGTGCAACCAAGGATGCCTTTAGAAAGGTACAATTTGTTTTGAGTTCTTGCAATTCCTAAGTGTTGGAGTGATTTCTTTGAAGGGAAGTTTGATGAATTGATGGTTCAAGTGCAATATGTTTCCACGGTGAAGACTCACATACTTGAGGGTGACTCAAGTGGTGCATATTCAAATAAGTCATGTAGTAGTTGGGATGCCTTGATGGGACAAATGTGCTGAAAGCTTGGGGCAGTGTGCTTGGATGAATCCCATGGTTGATCCAGATTTATGAGAGGAATGAAATGAAACCACATATTTATAATATTAACAAAGAGGAAGTGAACAATAACAGGGATACAATAAAACTCGACTTCTATTAAATAAGAAATATCTTGAAAATTGTACAATGCACACTAAAAACAAGCTTGCTAGAATGGTGGCATCTTATCTTTGAGAAGATATGTGATGGTTATGCTCATTCAAAATAAGATGAGTACAATGAGGCTCTGAAGGCCATTTTACAATAAACATGAATGACAAAAACATAGACATCCAAAAACCTAACCCTAGGATATTAAGCATCAACAGTCATGTGGGGTCTGGTCCCCATTGGGGTAAATTAGTACATCAACTTCCTGGGGTCATAACTTTTTCATACGATCTCCATTTAGGGTGTACAATAGCTTGTTGGAAATGTATTGATGAGTAGCTTCATTTAGGGGGATCAATCAAAGATTTCGGGTATATTTGCGGTGCTCAATCGTGAAAAAACGTCGTTTGGGCACTCAAAATGGCCCCGAATGTTTATGAACACAAAATCTGCTAAAAATAATATGTTTCCAAAAAACGTTTTTGAGCCAATTGGAAAAGATGGTTGGCCACTGAGATCCTCCTAGATCAATCATACCCCCTTAGGAAGAAATGGTATCCATTGCGTTGAGTTCCCCCATTATATGAGGAAATTTAAGTTCAATTTGGCCCTGGGTGAGCCACTTGCCTTGGTGTAGGAGTTGCCCTGCTTTGACAACCCATTAAAGATGGATCCTCTGTTGGTGATTTCCCTTGACCTATGTGTCCATGATCTTATTATTGGATGCAGGATCCATGTAGTCATGGTTGAGCTATGTTGGTGTCAATTGTTCTTCTATCTCCGAGGTGTCCAATAATGGTGGAAAATAATGCTAAAGGAGGTTTACATTGAACACTGGGTGCAAGCCAAGGAAAGAGGGGAGGTTGAGCTCAAAATAATTGTCATCCACATCCTTGGTGATGGTGTAGGGTCCATAACAAAGTGAAAAAATATTTTGATGAGTCCCTGTAAGGCGTTCTTTCTTCAAGTGCAACCAAACTTTGTCTCCCACCTGAAATTCGTGTGACACTCGGTGTTGATCATGGCATTGGTTGTACTTGGCATTGGAATTCTGTAAAATATCCTAAAACTATTGGAGGATGTGTTGGATCCGGTCAATGAACTCGGTGTCTTTGTCAACTCTAGTTGGAGCATGCGACGAGTCTTCCTGGGTGGTCGTAAGGGGTAGTGCAACATATATGGGACCTAATGGTTGAAATCCCAACCCCACCTGAAAGGGGTTGTGTCCGGCTGAGATATGTATGGAAATATTGTAGTTGTTTTGAACATAGGGAAGACTCTCATCCCAGGTGTGAGGCGCTTTGAATTGTACATGCACAGGATGTGCATGATCATTTGATTGACGACCTTGTTTTGGCCATCCATCTGCGGGTTGAAGACAATGGACTTGGTGAGCTTGGTGTCCAATAGTGACCAGAGGCTCGACCAGAACATGCTAAGGAACCGACTGTCCCAATTTGAGATAATGGTTTGTGGGATCCCAAAGTGTACCCACACTCATTCAAACAAGAGCTTGGAAGTGGCCTCCATTGTGATGCTCTTATAATAGGCAACCATAATCACCATCTTGGAAAAATAATCAACTACCACAAAAAAACAGTCATTTCCCGACTTAGTGGATAAAAGGCCTTACATGTAGTCCATTGAGATGGATTATAAGGGCCTGTTAGGAGTAAGAAGATGAGTGTACAGGGCTTGTTTCTTAGTGGTCGGTTTGGCAATAACACAGGCAGTGTAGGACCGGATATACTTGTTGACATCCTATCAAAGTTTTGGCCAGTAGAAATGTCACTGCAACACTATCATTGTTTTTTCTATGCCAAAGTGTCCTTCCAATCGAATGTAGTGGGATTGCCAAATCATCTTCTCTCACTCACTTGATGGAACATAGAGATGGCCCAAATGGCATAGTATCCCATCCTGAAGATGAAAATTAGTGACACTTGTGTTTGTTCCCAACATTTGGTATGTGTTGGCAAAGTTAATATCTGTCTCATAGAGGTGGGGCCATATGGACGTCTCGTGGCCACAAGAATCAATCACTTTGGTGAGTGTTGCGACTCAGGGTTGGCTGAGCCAATCAATGACTCTATTGGTACTTCATGTTTTATACTTGATGTTGAAGTGAAACTGTTGCAAATAGGTGGATCACTTATGATGGCGGTCATTATACAATTTTCCTTGTGTCTAAATGAACTGCAACGACTTATGATCAATGTGGATGATTGTCTCCTACCCAGAATGTATTTCCAACACAAGCGACAAGCTTGCAAAATGGATTACATTTCTTTGTCATAAGTAGGGTACTTATGGATGAAATTTGATAATGTCTCACTATGATAGACCATGGGGTGGTCATGTTGAGTGATGACTGTGCCCACAACATACTCTGAAGCATTTTTCTTGATATCAAAGGGTTGTTGTAAGTCAGGTAATGAAATCAATGGGGAATAGCATAAGCATTGATTCAGATCATCAAATTATTTCTGTTGGGATAGACCCCACAAAAAATTGTCCTTACCACCACCCCTGGTTATTTGGCTGAGGGCCCATGCAATATGGGAGAATCCCAACACGAACCTGCGATAGAAAATTTGAAAGGCTTAAGAAGCTATGAAGCTCAGTGAGCATGGTTGGGGTTGTCCAGTCACAAATGAATTGGATCTTGCTTGGATCAACATGCACACCATGTGCATCAACAATGTATCCTAGATATTGGACCTTGTCCATGCCAAAGGAGAATTTTTCCAAGTTGGCATATAGCTTGTCCTACCACAGTGTGTGCAACACCTGTTGAATATGCTGCAAGTATTCTGCCCAAGTCTTGTTGTATACAAGAATGTCATCCAGATACACCACCAAAAAATAATTAGTGAAAGGCCACAATATATCGTCCATCATCCTCATGAAAGTTGTTGGGGCATTTTTCAAACCAAAGGGCATGACCAACCATTCAAAAAAACATTCTTTTGAATTGAATGGAATTTTCCATACATATGTCTAATCTATTGGGACCTAATGGTAGCCGGAATTCATATTAATATTACTGAAGTATTTGTCCCCCTTGAGCTGATCAAGAAGATCTTCGATTTGGGAAATAGAGTATCGGTTCCTAACTGTGTTTTATTTAGGGCCCGATAATCAATGCAAAGCTGCCAAGTCCCATATTTCTTATGCACCAACACGATTGGGCTTCCAAAAGATGATGAGTTGGGTCTGATGTGCCCCTTGTGGAGAAATTCTTGGATCTAACACTTGATATCCTCATTTTCTATCAGAGAGCAGTGATAGACTGGCCCATTGGGTAGCGGTGCATCAGGGGTCAAATCGATGAGATGCTTGACCTGAGAGTGTAGAGGTACCCCAGTAGGTGATGAGAAGATGTCTTTGTATTCTTCCATGACCTTATCCACTTACTTCTGCTACGTGGAGAGGTCGTCCAGGGAGGCAATGGATGTGGAAGCAACGTTTCTCTCACTCTAAGAGCGAATCATGAAGAAAAAAAACTTTTCGATCTAAGAAATGACCTTCCTGCATTGCTTGGTAGAGATTAAGGAAATAACACTAGGTGGGACTACCTCAGAAATCCTATACAATTTCATGTTCAAAATAATAATAACACTGTGAGGCCTAGACTCATATAGAACTTGATATTTCCATAAATAAGATTGTCCCAAAAAAACATCACAAACTTCAAGGGGAGAAACATCACACAATACCTCATCTTTGAATGGCTTGATGTCGTACGATAGGTGAAACTGTTGGCTGATGCAAAGATCACTTTCTTGACAGAGCAATATAATAATGTAGGGTTGCGGTTGCGGTGTTCTCAGTAGGGATAGCCTCTTTTTGACCTCTATTGAGATTAGTTTCTTTTGGATATAGTTATCAATGATGAAGTGCAACAGAGTGCCTTTTACCCACATTTGTGAATGAAAGAGGCACTCTCCTTCTTATAAATCATCAGGTTCACCGGGCTAGATCTTGGTGGTAGCAAGAGTGGAATTGAGTTCCGCATCAATGATCTGTATCCCCTTTTCTGGTTCTGACTCAAAGTCAGAACCTACATCTGATTCATAGGATTTTACCTCATCCACCAATGACTTCTTTGAGCGAAAATCAGTAGTGTTATGATAGGGGATCTTATGGAAGTCACACCACTTCCAAGTATCTTTATTTGTCATCCCATTATCCTTCTTTTCTTGTGTCTTGGACTGGTTGTCGTAAGGTTTCCCATATTTTCTCTGTCCTTTTTTCTGTGGGTTGGGGCTAGCCTTACCCTTCTTCTACTATGAGGGGCTCCCAGACCCAAACTGCCATGTATGTTTTTAGCTTTTGCTTTATTTTGATGACATATAGATAGGCCATGGCCAAGGATGAGATGTCCAAAAACTCCATTTCTATCTAGATGTATCTATGTAGACTACCACATTACTTGAGAAACACATCTCACTAAGAATATTTGATACCCATTTTGGTGCACAAGGTATGAAAGACATTAGTGAACTCTGGCACTGTTTGGTCTCTTTCCTGCCGCAATGTGGTCCATATTGTATACAAGTCATCATAACTTCCAACATGGTAGTATTGTTCCTTAATATCATCCCTAAAGGAACCCCAAGTGGGTGAAACTGCAAATAATGTGGATCCCTCTATTTCCTTTTACTCACAAAAAGTCTCCCATCGATCTTTGACATGGGGGATGGCCTTGAGGAGCGCAAATGTAATCTTTTCTCTATCGAAAAAGTCATGGATATTAAATACTCTTCTGTAAGATTTAACCATTTATCTATGACATATGTATCTATTTGAGCTTCAAATATAGGAATATAAAAATTGGTATGTACCTTGAAGGGGGTGATGCCTCCGCTTGAGGTGGATGTGTTTCTTGTCGGAAGTCGTTGAAGGATTTGTGCAAAGTTCTCCATCATCTCGTTCCTATGTCACTCAATGGCTTCCTCAAGCAACATTTTGAAAGGATATAACATCTCATTGTATTTATGTTTTCCCACCATGGATGGATTCTTGGGACTTCGAGAGAGGTTTTTCTAAGGAGAAACAAACTCGAGATCCAACTCTCTATACCCTGACTGCGTCAGGGAAATGCATTAAAACAACGACCAGGAGAAGACCGCTCTGATAACACTGATCCACATTTATGAGAGAAACAAAATGAAACCACATATTTATAATATTAGCACATAGGAACAATGAACAATAATAGATATACAATAAAAATTGACTTCTATTAAATAAGAAATATGCTAAAAACTATAAAATGCATATTGAAAACAAGCATACTCGAATGGTGGCAGCTTATCTTTGAGAAGAGATGTGCTGGCAACACTCATTCGCAATAAGATGAGTACGATGAGGCTCTGAAATCCTATTTACAATAAATATGAATTCCAAAACCCTAGACATCCAAAAACCTAACCCTAGGATATGAAGCGCCAAAAGTCATGTGGGCCCCATTGGGGTAAGTTAGTACATCAACTTGTCGGGGTCGTAACTTTTGCATACGATGTCCGTTTTGGGTGCACAATAGCTCGTTGGAAAGGTATTAATGAGGATATTCATTTAGGGGGATCAATCATAGTCTCTGATTATCATTGATTTTATCAATCATGAAAAAATGTCAGTTGGGCCCTCAAAATGGCCCCAAAAGATCAAGAACCGAAAACCTACTAAAAATAGCAAGTTGCCAAAAAACTATTTTGAGCCAGTTGGAAAATTTGGGTGGCCACCAACATCCTCCTGGATCAGTGGTGGACTTAGAAATATTTGGAAGTAGTCATGGAGGTGGTTTGAAGAATTTTCATATCTCTTTGATGAGGCACATTGGATAGGTCACCGCAGTGAAGTAGCTAGTGAGATATGAACATGTCGAGTTGAGAGGATGGGTGAGTTGCCCTAGTGTTTGGAACCTGAGCCATATTCGTTGGTTCATGCGATGAATTGGAAGTTGCGACGATATTCCTAGAGTTTGGATGCTTGTAGCAGGTGCAAGACCATTTCGTTCTAGGAGATGGATGGAGTTAGCAAAGAAGTCAACCGAGAATTGTTGACAATCAACCTCAATGAGAATAATGCAGACCAAGTGACTTGGGTGAAATTCACTCACCTTTGGTATTATACATTGGATGAGCTAGAGTGCATCATGGTGACATTGTTGAAAAATACTGAGAGGGGGGGGGGTGAATCAGTATTTTAGCTATCAATCGAATTTTAACTTTTCTTTCACTGAAAAATATTAGTCTACTTTATAGAGATCAGTTGTTGTATATTCTTATGAAAACAGTAGTGCATCCAAAGATCTTATTATGGGTTTATTCATTCATCAGATGTCTCTTAAACAGTAATTCAACAAAATAAACTAACACAGATGAATAGGACACATGAACACCATGATTTAAGGTGGAAACCCAAATCGGGAGAAAACCACCACTGCTGTTGTCTCTGTCTTCAATGATTATTATTAATAAAACATTCTACAACAATGTACTAGTGCAGGCTCATACTAGTATGCAGGCTTCTACCTGCAGAAGGCTACAACCTTCTCTCGTTTACCATCCTTTCCTAGAAGGGAGCTTCAACCCCCTGAAGATAGCACCAGTTTCTATTGGCAGATTGCTACTACTGAAGGGTTTAACCCTCATACTCACTGCTGACCATGTTTCATTAATTTTCACACTGGATCAGGCAGTTTGATCTAGTAGTTATGACAGTAACTGAAATTATCTCAAGAGTAAACACAGATCTACAGACTCCCAGGCATTTCTCAAAAGACACACATTAAACAAGTCAATAAACCTGGAGATGATGCCTCTGCTCTCATGGTTGCTGAACCCACAGCTGAGATCTCTCTGTCAATGTAGATTTGTTGCCCGACTGCCACCAGGAGGTTCCTCTTTCCTCAAACCTTCCATGCGGCCTACACAAATGACCTCACCCACCAGTAGATATCCATACTATCAGAAAATGGCCTGTCCTCAAAAGGACCTCTGCGACCTATCACCATCCTCCTTTTCTTCTGCCGAATCAACTGTAGGAAGAGCATCGACCCCTTCTTAAGCCCATTGATCTAGGACTCGTTCAACGCTCATTGGGTCCCATATTTATTGCTCGGGGGAAATCGGGCCCCTTTTTGAAATTTGAATTAAACCTATGCGGGCCTTTTCGAATCGGGTTTCGGCATTCCATATGCTATCCCCTTCCAGCTACACAATGGTCCATGTGACCTGCCTTCATGTGACCTTGGTCTTATCACTCCATCGGAGTTTCGACACTTGCGATGACAAAATGTTTATGTCAACGGGATTCGCGATTTCCCGATTCGCGATGCGCTTCAGCCCTCCTGACTGAGACCTGGTCCATGTGACCATTACCCATGACCACAACCTAACCCCGTCGGGGCTACGAGGTTTGTGATGCATCAATGCATTCACCCGCGTGATTCCCGATCGTCCTAATCCCGACGCTCCTTTCATATGCTGACAGCTGGCCTCCACTACGCCTCTATCCTCCTTCGCTGCTGAGCTGACAGTTGTACCCCACTCATCGGGATTTCGCGGATCACGATTTTGAAATGCAAAAAACCTTTGTGCCCGGGATCTCCGATATCCCGATTTCCGATTAGCCGATGAACGACCTCTTGTCGGGCCTTTCGCCGATGGCACCAATCTCCTGCCACGCATCCTCTCAGATGGACGGTCCCGATTGTGTTGGGATTTCGGGTCTTCGACCTCTCGTTTCCTTCGACCTCAGGAACTCATATTTCCTGATGTCCAATATGCCGACGGTGCCTTGATCTTCGACACCTGTCCCTCAGATGGACGGTCCCGATCGTCGATGCCTCTGC
>JZKD02S0137977.1:319855-347296 GCA_000966675.3 Picea glauca
CGTCCCGTCCACCGCCGGATCTATCACTTTCACTTGCATTCATTAATTATAAGATAATGCTTCACAAGACCTAAAGGTATCAGAATCGTCCATGGTTGTACAGTGCTATTTTAAGGTCAAACAAACTGCATGGAATTGGAATTATGACTAGAGTTGAAAGAACTGATGAAGTAATTACGGGGTCATCGTTGAAAACGGCAGCCATGTGAAAGACACCATGGAAGCCTCGAATAGCTGTCAGTAATTTGTGGTAATCAAGAATATCATACTTGACAAGTTCAAGCCTCTCTTTTGCTCCTTCCAACTTTTTCAAATGCCCATACTTCCACCCATCGTCTACACTCGTCAAATCTCTTCAGAAACTCTCCTTGCATGCATGAAGTAATAGTCTATATCTATATACATATGCCATGCAAAAACAAATAATTAATTGAAAATTATGTGGTAGGAATACTCGTAATCAGTGGATATACCAGCTGGGTCGGTGCGAACTGCTCCTCTGACAATGTAGCCTTCGGGAAGGGGAGACAAACTTTGAATAGGCCAGGCCACAACAGCGCCGCATAGCCATGAAATGTCAGCGTACCAATACAGTCGAATTGGGTGATTATTCATGCGATTTCTTCGCGATCAGACAACCGAGCTTTTCGGTATATTACAAGTGACCCTAGAAAAAAGAACCATGATGCTCGACTGGTTTAATAAGTACACTAAACGTTTTATTTTTTTTGGGATTTTTGGCTATATAAATTTGAATAAAATTATTAATTTCTGTTGTTTAAATTGTATTTCTGAATGTATAAATAAAATTTTAGGGTACTTGCATTATATAAATTTAGCTATTACTAGCACAGCCGTAAAGTGGATGGTGTTGTGGCTGGTGAAAGCCAAAAGTTATCTGGATGGATGACAGCGCATATAGAGCTCAAGAAATCCAAAAGTTAATCTTTAATGTGGTAATTCCAAAGGTTAATCAGTTAAACGTGGCAATCATATGGTGGTACAGTAATTTCTTAATATGTTTAGGTAAATGTTAAAAAGTAAACAGGTTAACTGATGCATTAAAAGATACAAGGAAGTTATGAAGAGTAAATCACATTCATTGATTTGGGAGGACGACTAAGAATATTTCAGCATTTTCAATTGTTAGCAATCAAATTAGAATTTTAAATTAAAAGATGATTAATTCTGCCCATCTCCAATAAATCCCTTAAAAATCTGTAAATCCAATCATTCCTCTCAACTAATTGCTCAAAAACTATAAAATACTTAAATCCTTTAAAATGACATTATAGCATTTATCAGCTATCCTATCCTCCGTCAACACAGTCAACACCGGCGTTTACCGACATCTTAATAAGGGAATAAATTTAATTGGGTACAGAAATTTTGTAATTTGATTTCATTTGTTTCCAAAGTTTCACCTGATTTTATGTAAATCATAAAAAAAAATTCTTTCAAAATTTAAAATTAAAGATTTAGATTTAAAAAAAATATATATTACAAGAAATGTTTATTTATTTATTTTTATTTTATTATTTGGGTTGAAATAATTTATTAATTTTACAATAAATTGAAAGCTACTTCTAATTATTTAAGTTTATATATTTCTGAGATATAAGAAACAAGTTTATTCTAAAAATATTACCCCTTACAAAGTACTAATGAATCATTTTAGGGGGTGTGGTTTTTCTCAAGTAAGAGTGATGACCTATCAAACATTCATGTTAGCAACATGGAGTACAATAATGGTGTACAATATTTTTAACATTGGATGAAACATGGAAATATGATTAAAAACACATAAAATTGAAACGTTTGAAAATAGATGAAAAAACATCTTTGAGAAAAAAGAAAAATTGAACAATTTGAAAATAAGTGAAAAAAATGAGCATTTAAAAAAACAAAGTGGAAGAGTTTAAAGATTCATTATGATGGAAAAATAGAGAGAGAGTCTCAAGAGGCTAAGGAGGAGCATCATGAACCTGGAACTAGGAGGAAGCATCAACAAATAAGGCATCAAGCTTTGATGTATTTCTTTCATATTCATCAATAGATCATTAGTTTTCCCCCTTTAATGTTGTTCATGTTCAATGATATATGTTGGATGTGATCCTACATTGAATAGATCACCATAGATCTAGTAGATTTAAATTTCGTAAAACTTGAATTATAGTAGATTGGTATTTGCTTGTCTTTTGTATGCAGGAAGCAGGTTGTAGAGCTTGGAGATGGAGTTTCAAGATTGCAACACCCATGAGATACAAAGGACAACCTCAAGAAAGGTATATAAACTTCACCACTCTTTAGGATAATCATGAATCTATGTGTTTGAATCTACATCGACGAAAACCATAAGAAGTCTAGCCCTCTTTTCGTCTAGGATTACTAGGCTAATCCTAGGGATATTTTTCTATGTATTCAGCAAGATCCATGTGAGACTTTGTCCCATAACGGAACTGACAACCATTCTGGGGAAGCATTCTTCTCTAGTTTGAGTCTCTTGGCCAATCCTTCCCTCTATTTGATTGTGTATGCCTGTGATTCTTCCTTTAAATGATCCAGAGCCTAGATCCAATAAATATGAGTGATCTAATATAGATATGGAAGATCTAGAAGCTCAAAGAACAAAATTTTTGCAAGCCCTCACTTGTTTCATAATAAGTTTCCCCCGAGGCGCCTCGCCGATTGACAGACATGTGTCTTGCGAGGATCGGTAAAAAATGTAGATTTGCAATGTAAGACCTATAGTTGTGAAGTTAGATATCTCCTCTGATTAGTAGGGTTCTACAATGGCCTACTCTAGTCTATTTTTGTCTCTATTTTATTGATTTTTTATCACATACTTTTCCATCAACGAGTTTGTTGAATACTTGTATGTGGTATGTTTTCATTTCTTGGATATGATCTGTTTGTCTCTGAGAATTTTAGTAAGGTTGGGAAGAGAACCCACCAGATCCAAGAATATCTAGGAGTTTTTTTCATTGGATGTTTTACTTGCGCTTGTATAACCATTGTGCATCACTAGATTTACCCAAGTTAGGATAAAATAACATGGAGCTGACATCAAGAACGAACGCATCCGCACCTCCGCCCTAGCTGAACACTCCATCAAAACTAGACACCATGTTCGCCTAGAAGACACCATAATCCTCGCCAAAGAGAATCACCTCTTCAAACGCAGTATTAGAGAAGCCATTGAAATCCGCAAACACCCTAGTAACCTTAACAGAGACAATGGACTAGAACTAAGCGAAAACTGGCTCCCCCTCTTCCACAAAAAACAACAATAAACTTTGGTAATTTTTTCTCTTCTTTTCTCCTTTTATAACAAATTATTCATAAGAAAACCATTTAATCCTTGACAGCCTAAGAACCCTTAAAAAACGTAAGAACCTAATTGATTAATACTAATTAACCTTGTAGTAATAAAACACTTAGAATATAAAATAAAAAAGAAAACCCTAATATTTACCTTATAACAAAAAGAAACCCTAATTTTAAACCCAAAACAAGCACACCTCAACCTCTTATTATATTAACCTAACCCTAAAATTAATAATTTAATTTACCATAAACTAAACCCTAAAAACATTAAATAATTAATCATAAATAAGAAACCCTAATTTTTAAATCACTTGTTACCACAACCTAACCCTAGAACCTATTATTCCTATTAAAGACTCTAGCACACAACATTAAAACTAATTAGAACCCATTATTTACCTTATAACAAAAGGAAACCCTAAAAATTTAAATTACTTATAAACTAAACCCTAGAACATTAAATAATTAAATAAGAAACCCTAAATTATTAATAAACTATCATAACCTTAAATAAACAAAATTTAATAAACCCTAGTAATATCTTACAAAATAATCAAATTTGTTAAATAATTCCACTTAGCCGACACTAAGAAACTTCCCCATTTCTAGTATTTATACCAACTCTTCTCTTTCTCTTAAAACCCAGGCTCTTTGTCCTGAAGATGGATCCTGATCTGGATCCGAAACGTCGACAATCTATTGACTACACTATGGTTTTTCCGATCAAATCCGAAAATCCCACCCACAACAATCTTACTCATTAGATTTACCCTCCTAGATGAATGTTGGGTAAGACCGTGCTAGTGACATTGGAGTGGGATGATTTGACCTCACTTCAAATTTCCTACAACCCATCTTCTTGGAGTGTCTTTTCGGTTTCTATTTGTTTTTTGTGTTCTTGCATACATAAGGAATTGTTTATATTTCAATGGAAAAAATCACAAAATGACAAAAAATATTTGTTGCAGGCTAGATTTTCTTTTGAAGCACTAGTAAAAAAATGCATTAGGAGAATTGTTTGGTTTAATATATGAAGTGATTATTGGCTACTTGGTATGTGTGAGGTCAATTTTAAATTGTCAAAGGAAAAGGAAAATCTCTTACCCTCCCATAGCTAGATTTCATTGAAAAGAAAAATTTGCATTATCATTCTCTCATTGCTTGGTTGAGTGAAGAGTCCAAGAATCACAATTTTCCATCCGTTACCCTTGGACTTAAGCAACAACCTTAAAAATAAAACTCATAATCTAAAATTTATTAGAAACTTTTCTTTTATAGTGAACCAATAGTAGCTAGACTTAGGGCCTTGGAATAGGATTGGAGAGTAAACTCTCCAAGGCCACAAAACTCAACTTAGGAGTCATTAAAGAACATTAAAATCCAATCTTGCAACTAGTTTGTCGGGAGCCTCCTATAACACAGTAGTTAAGAGTGAGGTTGCATCGGGGAAAGTAGGGAGATTACCCCTCATTTCTTGTTTTGTGTTTGCGATATCGCTTCGATCATTACGTATATAGGGGTTCTATTGGTTAACACCTTCTGAGATTCAGGCATAGTTACCACATCCTTACTTGTGGTTAGACTTATGACTATTCGATTGATGATTTATTG
Organism: Picea glauca; assembly: GCA_000966675.3. Lineage (NCBI taxonomy): Eukaryota > Viridiplantae > Streptophyta > Pinopsida > Pinales > Pinaceae > Picea > Picea glauca. The sequence continues at coordinate 324,794 of JZKD02S0137977.1, forward strand.
TTAGTTGGTAGCTTTAGTGACCTTTCTTAGGGAGCCACATAGGTTACAGAAGGTGGGACATGCTTGTAGTACCTAGGTTAGGCATTCATTCATGGTAGCAGTTCCTCAGTAGGGTGCTCGCCTTAATAAAGGGTACTTGCACTGATCATGGATATTTAGAGTAGATCATCGTAACTACTGCTCACACCTTCGCTAGCCAATCTTTTGGGGACTTCATCTCCCCCATAGGGTTGGTTTTTAGAAGGCCCCTAAGCCCATTGGTCTTCTTCTTGTTAGCCTAATTTTGATTAGGGGTGTGCTCTTTGAGTCTAAGTCTTGGTTGGATTTAGGTTGAATTGAGTTTCAATTTTAATATTCATAGTGGACGAACTACCACACCACTCCCATCAGTTACATGGAATTGCACCTATTATGGAGGTGCAAATTCCTCTAAAGTGATGTGACATAAGAGACAATTAATTTGAAGGATCTTATATTTGGTTTGACAAGATTGATTTGGATGAAGTGGAGATGGTAGATGAATATCCTCCACCAAATTTTAACCTGCCTTCAACCGAGCTAGATGCCCCTATAATTTTCCAAGTAAGAGATATTTTTATTGATCCATTTTATTTTTTTATTGATTCTCCCACCATGTCTAGACCAATTGTTTCATCCAGTGTGGCTCTCCATATGAGACCACCCTCAAGTGGGCCCAAGGGAAATTCCTTTGGGAGAATCCCAGTGATGTCGACATTACCACCCCTTATCTCCATTGGACCTACACCATACATACCATTGTATTTTGGTCCCTTGATCCGAGGGATGTCGGTTGTATCATCCTTTCCATTCATCAGTATACCTAACATCCCTATGCCCATCCCTTCTACATCACTTCCCACTTCCATATTCTTTTCCATTGGTGAGGCGAGCTTTGGTTTCAACATGAGAATCATATCTCCTTACACCTCTAACAATCCTATGAGAGACCTGGCATCATCAGGTGTGGGTGTACTTTTTGGATGGAATATGTCTAGTGGTTTTGGGGATGTCCCTAGTCAGGCTAGGGCAATAGTACTTCTAGAGGTTTTAACTTTTCATGGGGTGGGACACCATCCCTTAGGGAAACTGGGGTTTTCCTTTTGTTTTTAGATCCAATCCTGGTGGTTTCTTCCTTAAGACTATTTTTGGGAATATATTTCCTAAAGGGTCCACTTTTCCCTCTAGGGGAAACCCATTTGGGGGCATTTTTTTCTGGGAGAATTCATGCTCCTAGAATTCATGCTCCGTAAAACTTCTAGTACTACAAATATAGGGGGACTGCAAGGTCCATCTGTGACAACAAAAACTTCACCTCCCTCATAGTCTTCATTTGCATCATTGTTGTTCCTCACAACTTTATATTTACCATATTTTTCATGGTTAAAAAATGACTCTATTACCCATAACCCAACATGGCCGACAATTCCTTCCAAGTTTCCATTCAATATTCCAAAATTTGGTGGAAATCCATGAGAGTACCCGTCCACACACATCATGACATACCACTTATGGTGTTCATCCAACTCATTGTTCGATGATAGTGTGAGGTTGTGTCTTTTCCAAAGATCTCTGACTGGAGTTATCACTAAATTGTATATTGAATTAAAAGGAAGTTCCTTTAAAAGATTCAATGACATGGAAATGGTGTTCTTAACAAATTACCAATTTCCCATTCGGTATGAGATATGAACTAAGATCTTGACTTTAATACGTTAAGATATTGCCACACATATTTTTGATCATATACATGAGTGGCGACAAAGACATAATATGATTAAAACTTAGATTCTGGATGAATTCCTTATGGAATGGTTTGCAAAGTCCCTCCTACCACCCATTGCTAGAGATGTATCTATGGTCGGGGTGGCCACTGACGAGTAGGCCATTTTGCATGCCCAACACTCGAAATTGATATTTTCTCAATTGGGTACACATTATGACATTATCCCAAATGATCCCAGGTCATCGATATATCCAAGGAATCCAAACACATCACCCCATGCCGATGTTGTGGTTGGTTTTGTTTCACATTCCTGTATGAACCAATTAGCTAATTAGATGGATCAAATTTCCATTAATCCACACCTGTCAACTTCTAGTAATGGTGCTCAAACTGTTGCGGTCCCTACTCAAACCTACGAGGTGAATTTGGTGCAATCCATGCAACCAAATAATCCTCAAAAACCTAGAAGGAAAAAGAGAAGAAACAAAAATAAAAATTATAATACTAAGCAAGGGACTTCCCCCACCTAGAACACATAGGAGGGAGGCACTAAGGAGAGGAGGAAGATTCATTTTCCCTTCATGATTTGTGGATAGGACCATCCAACTCATTAGTTTCCTAGGAAGGATGAGGTCAATATATTTTTGGCACAAAAGCGGGCCCCCCAATATCTTGTTGTCTTAATATACCAACACGTCTACAACATTATTGAAATAATTCGATGGAAATGGGTTCCAACTCCATGGAATAATCACCACCTTACCCATCAAGTTAGGTGGTAAGATTGTCTATGTTGATGTGGAGGTTGTCCACGCACCTCTTCAGTACAATGTTTTAGTTGAGAATAATTGGTTCTATGAGATGATTGCAATTGTCTTGTTGGTATTTAGCGTCCTATGCTTCCATCACCAAGGTAAAATCATTATGAATGATCATCTTGTGTTCTACACCCCAGACCATGGATCCAATGTGTGGTCTAATGTACCCTTTATTAGTGATACCACACAATCTTGTATGAACGTTAGTGCGGGGATTTTCAAAGACTCTTCATTGATGGGAATTTTTCCCCTTCCCAAACCATATCTCACTATAGCCATTGCTTCTATCAATATGATTTCTGCAGTTACCTATGGATCCCTTGGATTTGTTGATCCTTGGGTGGTACCTCATTCTGAGGATGTTGAATCATATAGAGCATTCATGTCATTCACCATGGTTGTGGTTATCAATATGGAAATCCTATCATCATCCATTGATGCTGGTAAGAAACTCCATATTCATATGGAGTGTGATCATCCTAATCCACCCACATGGTTTGTCGACTCTCCCCGTTCCAACGATTTCCTAGATATTGAGTTTCCTTCAAAAGAGGCCATCCTACAATTCATGGCTTGCATAGAAAATCCAATGGACAAGGTGACACATCGATTATATTTTCTTGATTCAGAACAAATGAGAGTTACCATGATGAGTATTGACTCATGATTGCAGGAATTCACTTGGGAATCCAGTATACCTCTCAATCTTGACCCTTTTCCACCTCGGTTATCTTTTTCAGAACTTACCACCAAATTCTGTACTTTTCCTTCCATCGAAGATTCATGTTTCATACCTCATTCATGTCTTGATGGGCCCCATCAAGGATCTCTCATAGCTCATGAGACTACTCACAATGAGTATCTTCATACACAAAAATCCATTCCTGTGTGGCATGGCCCCATCATGGTAAGCCATATGATGGCAACCTTGGCTCATGAGTTCATCGATTATGAAAAATATCCTTGGCCTAAGCCTAGAAATGGGATCTACTTGGCATAAAACATCAATATGTGTTGTTCTTTATACATAGTTGTGTGGTGTGAGTGCTTTTTTTTTTTCATATATCCTAACCCAAAAATCCAAAAATATTATCTTTTGAGATTTCACTATGCATTTTGACCACCAAAATCTAGTTTACATTTGTTGATAGGATTAATGAGAGTTTTTTACAAATATGGAAACAAACAATGAACTTGAGGTACGCGTTCCCAAACTGGCATATAGGGATAGGATTTTCCCTACATTTCTCACCTTGTATTATTAACCATCCATAATGCTAGCACTAAGCCTTAGGTTCGATCTCGACCAGTTGCAACATTAGTCACTCCTTTTGCACATCGTAACTAGTTCGGTAGTGTCTACCCCTCATGGAATCCCTAGTTATAAACCATATGGGCATTTGGTGCCCATGTTGAATTTCTCTTTTAGGCCTGAGAGACCTCCTCTAGCCCCACCATGCCTTGAAGATTGAGCCTCATTTTACTCTTTTTGTTTATATTTCGGCCATATCCTGTGGAGGTTCCTAAGCATTTTTTTTTGTTGCATAATGGTATCCTATGCATTTGTTTCTTATGTCATGGTTCCTGTCATTAATGTGTTGTTTTCACATATCCCACTTATCTCTATGAAATATCCTTGATCATCTTTATGTTTCATTATTTATCCCCGGTTTTGCAGCTACCTACCCGGGAAGAGAACAACTGCTAAGAGTGGATCTCACTTTCTAGTACCATTTGTACTTGTCATTTCTTAGGTCAGTTCAATGTGCTTGGAACATAAGAGGATGTTTTTAATCCACTCATTATCTTCCACCATGTATTCTTTTATATCTTTCTTGTACTCATAAAAGGATACAAATAAGACAGTCTTGAGTACAGTTTTAACGCCTTTTTCAAATCGTTAAAACTTGAATGAAAAATACACACCAAGCATACTTGCATCATTCTTTTGAGCTCATTAAACCATGAAGGAGACCGAGCATAATTATATTCCTCTTTAATGCTTGTTAAACCATGAAGAAGGAAAAAAAATACAAAAAATAAAAAAGAGGGGTTTTTTCACCATTGATCTATTTTGAAAATGGCAACATCAGTCGAGTTTCCCTTGAACATGGCACCTTTTTTATTCCTCATCACATAGTTGGGTTTTAGCATGCCTAGGAGTCATCCTAGTAATATGAGTTAGAGACACTTCTCCCACTGGTTACACTTCCATTCATGAGAGAGAGTTCTTCAATGCCTCCTATGTTGATGCACTATATTCGTCCAACTCTTGTGTATTGCTACCAGGTCACTATGTGTTGTGCTATATTTTCAAGGGAATTTTAAGCTTGAGTCAACCATATACTATTTTTTTGAATTTATGATTTGTCCATCCCTGTGTCAGTTGTACTTTGTGATACTCTTTGTTAGCATAATCTCTCAGTGTATGTTTATTGTCGATTGATGGGGGATACATCAAGTCCCTCCTTTGATGTATCTCCTCTTATTGACTTAAAAAAATTATCTAGGAAAGGGATCCAGAAACTAGCTAGTACCTTGGAGCTTGTATTCCTCTGTGGTAGGCCTCCTCATGATAGATAGAGGGTTTACATCATTGACCCTTGATTGATTTATTCTACAAGTGCTCGACATGAAATAATCTATTCAAAATTTTTAGATTGTATTAGGTACCTTGGAATCTATATTCATCATTGGTGGGTCCCCTCATGTATGTTAATGATATAAATCAATGACCCATAATTAGACGGTTTCTAGCATGCTCGACATCAACTCATTTATTTCCATGTCATAGATTCGTACCATCAAGATTTTGGACAAAGACCTTGGGTTTGGGGCCACATCATTCCTTCACAACATCCCCTCCCAAGTTGTGATAGAGTATATCACTTGTATATCAGTGTTTTTAAGGCTTCGGGGCCACTCTCCTTATTTCTCATTGTCTTCCTCACAATTATATTTTGTGCCATAGATTCACATTGAATTTGCTAGTGGGTATGATTCTGTTCATGATGTAGATCCACATTGTATTGTCTCATTGATATGGACTTATTGATCACATGGATCCATGATGTATTCTTTCATTGCCATGGTATAACAATTCATATCATGGATCCATAGTGTATTTTTTGCGTCCATGCTCATTCAAAGACTCAGTACATATACCTAGGGTATGTTCTATATATGCTTTCATCCTTGTTGTTTTATTGAAGGTAATCATTGGTTCCTTGATATCTAAGCTCCTTCCTTATTCCACTCATCACCATGAATTTTTGTAATGTATTTCGGCCATCAGTTCCCCTTCTGACCTCACACATTAAGGGACATTTGTTATACTTTTATTTTCCACCATAGGTTGTGCAAACATGTTATTATGTGTTATGGGGCTAGAATTGCATAATTGATTAAAAATAACATAATTGTTTCAGAAGGAAATAATTATTTTGTCATAATTTCATAATTATAAAATAAGAATTATTTCATAATTGAGAATAAACTCATAATTGAAAACAAAGTTTATAGTGAGTTGTAAAAATATCATAATTGAGCATGAAACTTTAGAAAAAGACTAATAATAGAGAAAAATTTCATAATAGGTGATGCAAGAGCATCGCCTTCAAAGTCAAAGATGCAAGCATGGAGGCAAGGATACGACATCTCAGCATGGCAGAATTTCAAATCAACATTTAACTCAGAAGTAAATTGAGTTGTTGAGATATTTTGGAAACTATATTTTTAAATATGTCGTGTTTGTAAAGTCTTATATGATTGTAAGAAGTTGCAGATGTAGACTGTAGACTCTTATTTGGAAATAACTGATAGTTATTGTAATAGGACAAGGTAGGTAACTACTAAGAGTTGATATGATAGGCTGCAGACAAGACGGAGAGAGCTCGTGGAGCCAATCCTTAGATAGTTGTTGTTGTATTGTAATAGATAGAGAGATAAGAGGATATAAATCAAGTAGTAGAGCATAATAGAGTGGAAGAAAGATGCAGTGGAGAGATGCAATATTATGTAATTTGTTTCATGAATGAATATAACAGACAAAAATGTCCCAAATCTTTAGATTGTGTTCATTTTGACGCATGATTGAATGAATGTTATATTTTGTATGTTTTTTTTTTAACATATTTCATTCATGTATGATTGTTTAAGAGTTGACTGTATGATCTTGTTATGAAACTGGATAAGTTTCAATTGTTTCTCTTTTGAAACTCATATGCAACGTGTGCATCTCGTATGCAAATAGTGCATCGACAGAGTCTCAGATTGAATCAAAGGAGTTCAAAGAGAACAAGGGGAAATTGGACCAGGTGCAAGGAGTGCACAACATCGAGGAGCGACCAAGCGAGGAGAGAATAATTTATTTTCAAGAAATCTTCTGATCTGAGATTGATGAAATCCATATTGTATACAAGTCATCAGAACTTCCAACATGGTAGTATTGTTCCTTAATATCATCCCTAAAGGAACCCCAAGTGGGTGAAACTGCAAATAATGTGGATCCCTCTATTTCCTTTTACTCACAAAAAGTATCCCACCGATCTTTGACATGGGGGACAGCCTTGAGGAGCGCAAATGTAATCTTTTCTCTATCGAAAAAGTTGTGGATATAAAAATACCCTTCTGTAAGATTTAACCATTTATCTACGACATATGTATCTATTTGAGCTTAAAATATAGGAATATCAAAATTGATATGTACCTTGAAGGGGGTGATGCTTCCACTTGAGGTGGATGTGTTTCTTGTCGGAAGTCGTCGAAGGATTTGTGCAAAGTTCTCCATCATCTCGTTCCTATGTCGCTCAATGGCTTCCTCAAGCAACATTTTGAAAGAATATAACATCTCATTGTCTTTATGTTTTCCCACCATGGATGGATTCTTGGGACTTCGAGAGAGGTTTTCCTCAAGAGAAACAAACTTGAGACCCAACTCTCTATACCCTGACTGTGTCGGGGTAATGCATTAAAACAATGACAAGGAGCAGACCGCTCTGATAACACTGATCCATATTTATGAGAGAAACAAAATGAAGCCACATATTTATAATATTAGCACATAGGAACAATGAACAATAATAGAGATACAATAAAAATTGACTTCTATTAAGTAAGAAATATGTTAAAAACTATAAAATGCATATTGAAAACAAGCTTACTCGAACGGTGGCAGCTTATCTTTGAGAAGAGATGTGATGGCTACACTCATTCGCAATAAGATGAGTACAATGAGGCTCTAAAATCCTATTTACAATAAATATGAATTCCAAAACCATAGACATCCAAAAACCTAACCCTAGGATATGAAGTGTCAAAAGTCATGTGGGCCCCATTGGGGTAAGTTAGTACATCTTGTCGGGGTCGTAACTTTTGCATACGATGTCCGTTTTGGGTGAACGATAGCTCGTTGGAAAGGTATTAATGAGAATATTCATTTAGGGGGATCAATCATAGTCTTTGAATATCATTTATTTTATCAATCATGAAAAAACGTCAGTTGGGCCCTCAAAATGGCTCCAAAAGATCAAGAATCGAAAACCTACTAAAAATACCAAGTTGCCAAATAACTATTTTGAGCTAGTTGGAAAATTTGGGTGGCCACCAACATCCTCCTGGATCGGTGGTGGAATTAGAAATATTTGGAAGTAGTCATGCAGGTGGCTTGAAGAATTTTCATATATCTTTGATGAGGCACATTGCATAGGTCGCCGTGGTGAAGTAGGTAGTGAGATATGAACATGTGGAGTTGAGAGGATGGGTGAGTCACATGAGTGTTTGGAACCTTAGCCATATTCGTTGGTTCATGTGATGAATTGGAAGTTGCGACGACATTCCTAGAGTTTGGATTCTTGTAGCAGGTGCAAGACCGTTTCGTTCTAGGAGATGGATGGAGTTAGCAAAGAAGTCAACCGAGAATTGTTGACAATCAACCTCAATGAGAATAATGCAGACCAAGTGACTTGGGTGAAATTCACTCACCTTTGGTATTATACATTGGATGAGCTAGAGTGCATCATGGTGACCTGTGGATTCTGCAATGAGTCAGAGATCTAGGAGGGTCGTTGGTTGAAGTTGGAAAAAGTATTGGTACGAACATGCCTAAGGCATGGAATTTCTTTGGGGTGACTCATTCTACTTGGATCACTTTGGATAGTTCGTTGGATTTTTTAGGAGTGAGGTCATGTTGGGAACACTCATCATAGATGTTGAGTTGTGGAAAGGTGACTTGACAAAAGAAGTTGAGTTTTGGAGAGGTGACTTGATGAAAGGAGGTTATTTGAGGACTTCCCTTCATTTGGAGGATTGCACAAAAAGGAATATTGCAAGATAAAGAGATTACTTGGGCATTCATGTGTCTCTTTATTTGGAACCTGGTTGAAGGTTAAGCCTAGCAATTTCAATTCATAGAGAGGTAGACGTAACATCATGTATTTGTTGATGTTTGGGAAGCATCGGGAAGGCATTCTCCTAGATTAATAATTAATAATATAATTATTAATTAGTAAATAATATTGTTAATATAAAATATAAATAATTAATAATTAATGAAAAGACAATACGGAAAATCCTCATCCATTAATGAAAGGAAACTCCTACCAAGTATATATATGGAGGCCTTAAATTGTAATAAATATATCTGATATCATCTCATACAAAATTCAACATGGTATCAGAGCAGTAGTGGGCTTGACTCCCTCACTGGAAAATGAAAGAGAATGGTTTTATTTCGCGAATACTTTAAGAGGATATTTTTTAATTTCATCTCATACTATAATTTTTAAATAACTTGTGACCAAAAAACGAGCACGTCATCTTTTGAATCTGCAGTTTAGCAAATTCTTGTTCAAAAATTTCAATGTTTAAGTAGACCACAATGACCGTTAACATCAATCCATCTAATTTGTTTTAACTTGTGATTTGTAGTCCACAATTTGTCTCTTCCATGATCATACTATGTCACAAATTCTTGGAATTGAGCACAAGAAATACCCTGCTATGATATGTACTAACGAAAGTCAATGGAAATTTTCGTATGTCGTCCATAATCTTCATCCAACTCTGACTGCAAATTGAAAATTATAAATATCGAGAGATTGCAATATGTATATACGATCAAGTCACTAGTATTCAAAGGATGCAAGGGTTGATATATCCATTCCAGAAGATCAAAAGAGATTAGTTTTCTATGATGGAATCCTCTATTCAGGTCGTTTCTAATAGCTCTCGACTTCTACCCGATATCTGGAATTGGCTTTGTAGTTTCCCGAAACTGAGCAATTGGGAATGCTCCATGATGTCAATAGAATTGTGTAATTCTTTTAGAGATACTACTAAATACTTACATCTCGTTAACTCTATGGGGTATGTCACATTCTCTCTTGTTGTAGGAGGTGATTGGTCATTGAAGTGTGAGAAACATTATATGGGTTTAGAATCCTTTCTCTTTCATTATGGGGTAGTCCATGAAGAAGAAATGTATACCCTTACTACTCAAAGTTATAAGGGAAATTGTGGAATGGGTTTCGAAACTAGGGAGAAAACATTTTAGTAGATGGATAGAATTTCCTCAAACAAGGCACTCACTTCCTTTTGCTTGTCCATTAGTGAAGATTTGGGAGAGCAATTCATGAGGTCGTTAGGTTTGATTTTCACTAAATGGGTGTGTTTGAGATCGTTCTCCAAGGCTTTCCGAAAGTGGGGGGAAATTTTTGGTGCCTTCACCTCTTTTTATGCTACAAAATAAACTCATTTTTGGAAGTTGACATTCATCAAAACAAGGCGAGTCTCAGAAGTATAGATTCTTTCCATCATGAGTAGTTGTGACCATTACTCCGAAGAAGGGATCTGATGTGCTTCTAATGAGTTTGAGTAAATCATCTGAAAATCCTAGTGTAGACATTTCTATGCATAATATTCTTAAAGGTTCACTTGAGCATTCCAAGGCAATCGCTACCCTCAAGGCATACAACATTGTTGGTTTTATCACTCATATGAGTAGCTATAAATTTGAATAGAGCGGTGAAGGAAACAAAAGAACCCTAGATTGGAATTTGTATGATAATATGAATTGGAAGAAGGTCACTACCTACAAGTATTCTGTGAGCACTTTGATGGACCCCAAATGCTATTTTAGGGAGAAATACTGTAAATCTAGCCGATAAACATGTTTTGAGAGATTCCACGATGGAGGAATATTAGTCCATCGTGCCAATATCTGAAAGGAAGTATGTGGTGACTTCCAGGTGGCTCTACAAGATTAAGCATGTTATATATGGAAGCATTGATAAATACAAAGCTAGGTTTGTGGCCCGTGGATTCTCTCAGAAAGAAGGAATAAACTATGAGGAAACGTTTTCTCCTGTGGCAAGGTATAATTCTATTCATAACATTATTTCTCTTGCTTGTATGATGGGTTAGAAATTACATCAGATGGATGTAAAGTCTGCATTTCTCAATGGTATGGTTGAGGAAGAAGTATACATAGAAGAACCTCAAGGTCTTGTGATCCATGTGAAAGAGTCCCATGTGTGCAGACTAAAGAAATCCTTCTATGGACTCAAGCAGGATCCTCATGCATGGTATTCAAGAATTGATGGATACTTGTTGAGCTTGGGATTCACCAAAATCTTTTCAGATCCCAACCTTTACTATAACATTGACTTTGATGACTCTATGATTCTAGTACTATGTGTTGATGATTTGTTCCTTAATGGGATAAAACACCTGATAGCTCGATGAAAGAGGGAGTTGACTTATGTGTTTGAAATGAAATACTTGGGACTAATGCACTACTTTTTGGGGTTAGAAGTGTGGAAAAGATATGATGAAATTTTCCTTTCACAAGGAAAGTATGCAGTAGAGATCCTGAAGAAGTTTGGGATGATGGAATGAAAGTCCATGGTGACACCCATGATATAAAATTTGAAGAATTTGAATGAGGAAGCTTCAAACTAAAATTTGGTGGACCTTACGATGTACAGACAACTAGTTGGGTCTTTGATGTACCTGGTGAACACCATACTAGATATATTTTTTGTTGTGATTTCCTTGAGTCAGTTCATGAGTGAACTAAAAAAATTGCACTGGGCTACTACAAAACATGTGCTGAGGTACCTACGTGGTACAATGGGGTATGTAATCAGATACTTCTCAGGCGGAGAAGTAATGGTGCATGGTTATATAGACTCTAGCTGGGCAGGGAGTGGATTGGATAGAAGGAGCACTTCCGAGACAAGCTTTGAGTGGAAAATAATGTCTCTCTCACCAATAGGGAGTGTTGATGTTTGAGGTAGCATCGTGAGAAATTCTCCTTGGAGGGTGTTGTGTGGACTAATATGGTAGAATGTGGAATTCATCTTGACGTGCCTCAGATGGGCAGATAAAGGAGAAAAGACATTGGTTTCACAAGGAAACCTTGATATGTCTTTGAGGACATTGTTTCCATGATGGAACCTCGATGTGACCTAGAGAAGACATTGGCTCCATAAAGGTAACATCGATATGTCTTACACATGTGTTCCATAAGGGAACTAGTAGATATCTAGTATGAACATAGTTCATGAGTGAGATGAGACATTGGTTTCTTGAGGGAACCTCCATATGTCAAGTATAGTCTAAGTTGACTTAGCATGATCAACCCCAAGGGATTGAGCACCCCTTGTAGGATGAGATAGATCAAGACTTGTAGATACCAACTATATGATGTGTATGAACACAGGTGAATGGCCCTAGTAAGCATTAGGAAGACCTTCTATATTGGATTGCAGACCAAGGGAGATAGGATACATTTATCACAAAGTTGTACTTGTGGTAAAAGGGCCCAGGTATGGTCATTCCTTAATCATGACAAGGAGTGATATCGACTCAAGGTACTTGAGGTTATTTCCATGTGTTAGATAGAATCAGGTTGACATTCACTCATAGAGATGAATCTGTGGTGAACGACCCAGGTGTAGTATTTCTGCTTGGTCATGTTGATTTGACTAGGAATGATAAAGACTCAAGATGATAGATTCTATCACATGCAGACCCAATGCGAGTCTAATCTTAGAGAGATTTTGTTGGCTTAGAGGGAGATCTGAAGATGGAGTTTTTTCTCGGTTCAGGTGGGAAAGAAACATCTCCAAAGACCGATAGAAAGGTGTCATGAGTCTAGGCAAAAGTTTGTATACTTCTGAGACAAGCTTGTCATGATCTAGAATGTCTCCCTCACCAAGAGGGAGTATTTATTATTTGGAAGCATCGGGAAGACATTCTTCTAGATTATTAATTAATAATATAATTATTAATTATTAAATAATATTTTTAATCTAAAATATAATTAATTAATAATTAATGAAAAGACAAAATGGAAAAGAAACATCCATTAACAAAAGGGAACTCTGCCCAAGTATATATATGAAGGCCCTAAATTGTAATAAATATGTCTCATATAATCTCATATAAAAATTCAATAGGATGGCCGATGAAGTAACGAGGCAAAGGAAATATAGACGTATAGTCATTGGGGAGGATTGGATAGCTATGCCATGAGGTGGATAGTGGAGCCGAGTTGTCTCAGATGAATTTATTTCGAGGTGACTTCATAGTACAACAAGGTCAGGGGTGACTTTGCCTTAACCTAAGGGTTGTGCAGATGGAAAGAATTGTGAAAGGAATTGACCCATTTGTGCATGAGGGTGTGTAGTCTCAAGGAGTGTGATGGTTGGAATGGTCATTCAATTAGTTCATGACTTGGGTGATAAAAACAACATGAAAAGGGTTCAAGAGTACAAATGCACTAGTAGGTTTGAAGTGCATCACTTAGACATTGTGGAGGATTTCCTTGATGAAGATCAAATGATAGAAGTAGTAGTGACGAAAGGATGGACACTTTACTTAGTCTTTGGAGTTGGAAAGAGAGATGACTATGAAATAGAAAATACTAAGTTCAGGAGAGAAGAAGTGCATTCTCATGAGTTGGGTGTGATGGTTGGACTAGCTACCTAATCAGTCCAAGACATGGGGGAATTCAATGTGTGGAGACATGGCAGTGTTTATTGAAGTATGGGTGCAATAGCAAGATCAAAGGAGATTAACACTTGGCATAAATTTTGAAGTGAAGTGGGGAAAAATTAGTTGTAACAGGTAGAGACAACACCAATATAACCAAACAACAAGAAGGAAACAACATCACAACAATTTTTGCGGAATTTGGTGCAGTACAATTTGGTTTGTGGAAACTTGGGGTTTCTACCTCGTAGAGAAACTTGTGGTTTCCACTTTGCCATAATTTGGGGCTTCTAGTTGGCACAAAACTTGGGGTTTCCAATAGACTTAGCTGTGATGGGAGGCACGAGTTTGAGTAGAGACTTGGAGATCACTTATTTTTTGGATATTTTCGAGGACAACAATGACTTGAGGTGGGGGAGGATGTAAGATATTCGGCTAAATGGGCACAAAGAACTTCTCCCAAGTCCTCAAGGAGACGAAACTTGGGGTTGCTTCGACACCCATGTATTGTACTAGTTGGGAAAGTCGGGACCTTGGGCACATGAATGCACCAAGGGTCTTGCCCAAGTATGAACTGACGAAGATTGGAGCACAACAGTCCTAAGGGGTACGACAGTTGATAGGCTCATGGGTTCATTTGGGCGACTAGGTCTGGGATGATTCATTTGGGCGACCGTGTTTGCGAAGGGGCACGACAATCATTTGGACACATGGATTCGTGAAGGGGGGCGAAACCCCCAAAAGGACATGATGGTTCATGATGTTGACCTTTGGAGTCCCTATAAGAGAATAAGGGTGCACCACCAAAGAAGGTTGATTTGAAGACAATGAGAGCAAGAGGAGCTCTACAGTTCTGTGATAGACTAAGACAAACAACGACGAGCTCCTTCGAGGACCCAATTCACTCTGCATGGCAGGAATTATGATTTCTTGAGGTGGATAGAGTGGAATGACCTCCTTTTGGGATGATTTTTGGGATGTCTCGAAGAACAAGTTTGTTGGAGGCATGTGCGAGGTAGAACCAAAATCCATGAATTTTGTAGAAATGAAGAGACAACACATTTGCAGTCAAGGGCACGTCCGAGGTGCATTGTAGGAGGTTGCAGAGATAGTTGCGACATCGAGTCTTTGTGTGAGGAATATGTGTATGAGTGCCTTGGTGAGGTGACTATTTCACAATAACAAAGACTTATCGGGGTGTTAGGAATGGTTCGTGTCACCCGCACTATTTCTGTGTATGTCTTTTGTTTGTTCTGTTGTTGTTCTCTTGGCTTCTCATATTCATGGATGTATTCTTATATATGACTAAGTGTTAAGCTATTAACAAATGCTTAAGTTACAAGAGTTACAGTACAGTGGGAGTGTTACTCGTCGTTACCCTAGAATACAGTATGGGTATGCTCTAGGTGAAGAGACATAGTCCAGACGAAGTATCCTTGGTGTTGCCAAGCAACCAAATGAAAAATGTTGTAAACGCCCTAATGTGATGCACAATCATGAAGTACGCTATGGGGATGTGACACTTACAGACTAAGAAGAAGTTTAAGAAGTTTAAAAGTCATAAGATTTTGATTTTTTTCTTCTCATCATTACATGAATTTGGTTATATAGTGTGTGGTAAAATTGTAATATTCTACTTTGAGTAGGCTGTAACAAGTTACTATAACATATATACCAACATTACCCACCTGTCAAGTATTTCATAATATGGCAGTACTGGGGTTCATGGCGCACTGCAACAAGGGACTTAAAACCAGGCCTGGATTTATCACCACCAGCTTCAAATTCCTTCTCTCGGCAATCTCCCATGCGGATTTCTCTGCCAGTGTTTTTGGGTAGCAATAACAATTCTGTAATGCATTAACCGGGCCAATTAGTTATTAGTCCATGATTTGCATAAGCTGATTCAACTTCTACCTATAATATTTGACACAAGTAGTGTTGTTAATTAGTACCTTTGTTTGTATGCAGTAGTCCAAATCGGTCCACCAGCCATCATTGTTAATTAGTACCTTCGTGAGGATCCATGTAAACCGCACCGAAAGAAGACGTAAAGACAACGGGCTTGACCCCTGCTTCTGCGCAGGCCTCCATCACATTCCTCGTCTCGTCCCGTCCACCGCCGGGTCTATCACTTTCACTTGCATTCATTAATTATAAGATAATGCTTCACAAGACCTAAAGGCATCAGAATCGTCCAGAAGCTCAAACAAACTGCATTGGAATTATGACTAGAGTTGAAAGAACTGATGAAGTAATTACGGGGTCATCGTTGAAAACGGCAGCCATGTGTAAGCCATGAAAACGGCAGCCATGTGAATAGCTGTGAGTAATTTCTGGTAATCAAGAATATCATACTTGACAAGTTCAAGCCTCTCTTTTGCTCCTTCCAACTTTTTTAAATGCCCATACTTCCACCCATCGTCTACACTCGTCAAATCTCTTCAGAAACTCTCCTTGCATGCATGAAGTAATAGTCTATATCTATAAAGTAATAGTCTATATCTATATACATATTCCATGCAAAAACAAATAATTAAATGAAAATTATGTGGTTAGATGAATCAGACCACTCTGAAATGAATCGTGGAAATGAAAACGAGATGCACTCTGAAATGAAAACGAGATGCGAAAGGGAAGGGAAGGGGAGACAAACTTTGAATAGGCCAGGCCACATTAGCGCCGCATAGCCATGAAATGTCAGCGTACCAATACAGTCGAATTGGGTGATTATTCATGCGATTTCTTCGCGATTAGACAACCGAGGTTTTTTCGGTATATTACAAGTGTGGAGACATCTTGAAAAGTGACCCTAGGAAAAAGAACCATGATGCTCGACTGGTTTAATAAGTACATTAAACGTTTTATTTTTTGGGGATTTTTGGCCATATAAATTTGAATAAAATTATTAATTTCTGTTGTTTAAATTGTATTTCTGAATGTATAAATGAAAATTTTAGGGTACTTGGATTATATAAATTTAGATATTACTAGCACAGCCATAAAGTGGTTGGTGTTGTGGTTGGTGAAAGTCGGAAGTTATCTGGATGGATAGCACTCTGTGAATTGAAACGCACCGACAACGCATATAGAGTTGAGGAAATCCAAAAGTTAATCTTAAATGTGATAATTCCAAAGGTTAATCAGTTAAACGTGCAATCATATGGTGGTATAGTAATTTCTTAATATGTTTAGGTAAATGTTAAAAAGTAAACAAGTTTGATGAATTAAAAAATACAAGGAAGTTATGAAGAGTAAATCACATTCATTGATTTGGGAGGACGACTAAGAATATTTCAGCATTTTCAATTGTTAGCCATCAAATTAGAATTTTAAATTAAAATATGATTAATTGTGCCCATCTCCAGTAAATCCGCTTAAAAATCTCTAGATCCAATCATTCCTCACAACTAATTGCTCAAAAACTATAAAAAACTTAAATCCTTTAAAATTACATTATAGCATTTATCAGTTATCCTATCCTCCTTCAACACAGTCAACACCGGCGTTTACCGACATCTTAATAAGGGAATAAATTTAATTGGGTACAGAAATTTTGTAATTTGATTTCATTTGTTTCCAAAGTTTCACCTTATTTTATGTAAATCATAAGAATTTTTCTTTCAAAATTCCCCAACCCCCTCCACCAAAATTAAAGATTTAGATTTAAAAAAAAATTATATTACAAGAAATGTTTATTTATTTACTTTTATTTTATTATTTGGATTGAAATGCTTTATTAATTTTAAAATAAAATTGAAAACTACTTTTAATTATTTAAGTGTATATATTTATGAGATATAAGAAACAAGTTTATTCTCAAAATATTACTCCTTACAAAATATTAATGAATCATTTTAGGGGGTGTGTTTTTTCTCAAGTAAGAGTGATGACCTATCAAACATTCATGGTAGAAACATGGAGTACAATAATGGTGTACAATATTTTTAACATTGGATGAAGCATGGAAATATGATTAAAAACACATAAAATTGAAAATTTTGAAAATAGATGAAAAAACATCTTTGAGAAAAAAGAAAAATTGAACAATTTGAAAATAAATGAAAAAAACGAGCATTTAAAAAAACAAAGTGGAAGAGTTTAAAGAGTCATTATGATGGAAAAATAGAGAGAGAGTCTCAAGAGGCTAAGGAAGAGCATCATGAACCTGGAACTAGGAGGAAACATCAACAAATAAGGCATCAAGCTTTGATGTATTTCTTTCATATTCATCAATAGATAATTGGTTTTCCCCCTTTAATGTTGTTCATGCTCAATGATATATGTTAGATCTGATCTTACATTGAATAGATCACCATAGATCTAGTAGATTTAAATTTCGTAACACTTGAATAATAGTAGATTAGTATTTGCTTGTATTTTGTATGTAGGAAGCAGGTTGTGGAGCTTGGAGATGGAGTTTCAGGATTGCAACACCTATGAGATACAAAGGACAACCTCAAGAAAGGTATAAAAACTTCACCACTCTTTAGGATAATCATGAATCTATGTGTTTGAATCTACATCGACGAAAACCATAAGAAGTCTAGCCCTCTTTCCGTCTAGGATTACTAGGCTAATCCTAGGGATATTTTTCTATGTATTTAGCAAGATCCATGTGAGACTTTGTCCCATAACGGAACCGACAACCATTCTGGGGAAGCATTCTTCTCTAGTTTGAGTCTCTTGGCCAATCCTTCCCTCTATTTGATTGTGTATGCCTGTGATTCTTCCTTCAAATGATCCAGAGCCTAGATCCAATAAATATGAGTGATCTAATACATATATGGAAGATCTGGAAGCTCAAAGAACAAAATTTTTGCAAGCCCTCGCTTGTCGCATAATAAGTGTCCCACGAGGCCCCTCGTTGATTAAACGACCTGTATCTTGCGAGGATCGGTAAAGACTGTAGATTTGCAATGTAAGACCCATAGTTGTAAAGTTAGATATCTCCTCTGATCAGTAGGGTTCTACAATGGCCTGCTCTAGTCTATTTTTGTCTCTTTTTTATTGATTTTTTATCACATACTTTTCCATCAGCTAGTTTGTTGAATACTTGTATGTGGTATGTTTTCATTTCTTGGATATGATCTGTTTGTCTCTGAGAATTTTAGTAAGGTTGGGAAGAGAACCCACCAGATCCAAGAATATCTAGTAGTGTTTTTCATTGGTTGCTTTACTTGTGCTTGTATAACCATTGTGCATCACTATATTTACCCTCCTAGAGGAATGTTGGGTAAGATCATGCTAGTGAGATTGGAGTGGGATGATTTGACCTCACTTCAAATTTCCTACAACCCATCTTCTTGGAGTGTCTTTCTGGTTTCTATTTGTTTTTTATGTTCTTGCATATATAAGGAATTGTTTATATTTCAATGGAAAAAATTACAAAATGACAAAAAATATTTGTTGTAGGCTAGATTTTCTTTTGAAGCACTAGTAAAAAAATGCATTAGGAGAATTGTTTAATTTAATATATGAAGTGATTATTGGCTACTTGTTGTGTGTGAGGTCAATTTTAAATTGTCAAAGGAATTACACAACAACCTTAAAAAGAAAACTCATAATGTAAAATTTATTAGACACTTTTCTTTTATAGTGAACCAATAGTAGCTAGACTTAGGTCCTTGGAATAGGATTGGAGAGTAAACTCTCCAAGGCCACAAAACTCAACATAGGATTCATTAAAGAACATTAAAATCCAATCTTGCAACTACTCTGTCGGGAGCCTCCTATAACACAGTAGTTAAGACTGAGGTTGCATTGGGGAAAGTAGGGACATTACCCCTCATTTCTTGTTTTGGTGTTTGCGATATCGCTTCGATCATTACGTATACAGGGGTTCTATTGGTTAACACCTTCTGAGATTCAAGCATAGTTACCCCATCCTTACTTGCGGTTAGACTTATGACTGTTCGATTCATGATTTATTGTTAGTTGGTAGCTTTAGTGACCTTTATTAGGGAGCCACATAGGTTACAGAAGGTGGGACGTGCTTGTAGTACCTAGGGTAGGCGTTCATTCATGGTATCAGTTCGTTCGGAGGGTGCTCGCCTTAATAAAGGGTACTTGCACTGATCATGGATATTTCAAGTAGATCATCGTAACTGCTCCTCATACCTTCGCTAGCCAATCTTGTTGGGACTTCATCTCGACCATAGGGTTAGTTTTTAGAAATCCCCTAAGCCCATTGGTCTTCTTGTTGTTAGCCTAATTTTGATTAGGGGTGTGCTCTTTGATTCTAAGTCTAGGTCGGCCTTAGGTTGAATTGTGTTTCAATTTTTATATTCATAGTGGAAGAACTACCACACCACTCCGATCGGTTACATGGACTTGAACCTATTATGGAGGTGCAACTTCCTCTAAAGTGATGTGACATAAGAGACAATTAATTTGAAGGATTTTATATTTGGTTTGACAAGATTGATTTGGATGAAGTGGAGATGGTAGATGAATATCCTCCACCAAATTTTAACCTGCCTTCAACCGACCTAGATGCCCCAATAATTTTCCAAGTAAGAGATATTTTTAGTGATCCATTTTATTTTTTTATTGATTCTCCCACCATGTATAGACCAATTGTTTCATCTAGTGTGGCTCTCCATATGAGACCACCCTCAAGTGGTCCCAAGGGAAATTCCTTTGGGAGAATCCCAGTGATGTCGACATTACCACCCCTTATCTCCATTGGACCTACACCATCCATACCATTGTATTTTGGTCCCTTGATCTGGAGGATGTCGATTGTATCATCCTTTCCATTCATCAGTATACCTAACATCCCTATGCCCATCCCTTATACATCACTTCCCACTTCCATATTCCTTTCCAGTGGTGAGGCAAGCTTTGGTTTCAACATGAGAATCAGATATCCTTCCACCTTTAACAATCCTATGAGAGACCTGACATCATCAGGTGTGGGTGTACCTTTTGGATGGAATATGTCTAGTGGTTTTGGGGATGTCCCTAGTCAAGCTAGGGCAATAGTACTTCTAGAGGTTTTAACTTTTCATGGGGTGGGACACCATCCCTTAGCGAAACTTGGGTTTTCCTTTTGTTTTCAGATCCAATCCTAGTGGTTTCTTCCCTGAGACTATTTTTGGGAATATATTTCCTGAAGGGTCCACTTTTCCCCCTAGAGGAATCCCATTTGGGGGCATTTGTTTCTGGGAGCAGTCATGCTCCTGGAAGTGCCACCATCCCTAGGGGCACTCTCTCTTCAAAAACCCATAAAACTTCTAGTACTAAAAATATAGGGGGACCACAAGGTCCATCTGTGACAACAAAAACTTCACCTCCCTCCTAGTCTTCATTTTCATCATTGTTGTTTCTCACAACTTTATATTTACCATATTTTTCATGGTTAACAAATGACTCTATTACCCATAACCCAACATGGTCAACAATTCCTTCCAAGTTTCCATTCAATATTCCAAAATTTGGTCGAAATCCATGAGAGTGCCCCTCCACACCATCATAACATACCACTTATGGTCTTCATAAAAAAATATGAGAATTTAAAAAAACAAAGTGGAAGAGTTTAAGGAGTCATTATGATGGAAAAATAGAGAGAGAGTCTCAAGAGGCTAAGGAGGAGCATCATGAACCTGGAACTAGGAGGAAGTATCAACAGATAAGGCATCAAGCTTTGATGTATTTCTTTCATATTCATGAATAGATCATTGGTTTTCCACCTTTAATGTTGTTCATGTTCAATGATATATGTTGGATTTGATCCTACATTGAATAGATCACCATAGATCTAGTAGATTTAAATTTCATAACACTTGAATAATAGTAGATTGGTATTTGCTTGTCTTTTGTATGCAGGAAGCAGGTTGTGGAGCTTGGAGATGGAGTTTCATGATTGCAACACCCATGAGATACAAAGGACAACCTAAAGAAAGGTATAAAAGCTTCACCACTCTTTAGGATAATCATGAATCTATGTGTTTGAATCTACATCGACGAAAACCATAAGAAGTCTAGCCCTCTTTTCATCTAGGATTACTAGGCTAATCCTAGGGATATTTTTCTATGTATTCAGCAAGATCCATGTGAGACTTTATCCCATAACGGAACTGACAACCATTCTGGGGATTCATTCTTCTCTAGTTTGAGTCTCTTGGCCAATCCTTCCCTCTATTTGATTGTGTATGCATGTGATTCTTCCTTTAAATGATCTAGAGCCTAGATCCAATAAATATGAGTGATCTAATACAGATATGGAAGATCTGGAAGCCCAAAGAACAAAATTTTTGCAAGCCCTCGCTTGTTGCATAATAATTGTCCCGCAAGGCCCCTCGTCGATTGACAGACCCGTGTCTTGCGAGGATCAGTAAAAACTATAGATTTGCAATGTAAGACCCATAGTTGTGAAGTTATATATCTCCTTTGATAAGTAGGGTTCTACAATAGCCTGTTCTAGTCTATTTTTGTCTCTGTTTTATTGATTTTTTATCACATACTTTCCATCAGCTAGTTTGTTGAATACTTGTATGTGGTATGTTTTCATTTCTTGGATATGATCTGTTTGTCTCTGAGAATTTTAGTAAGGTTGGGAAGAGAACCCACCAGATCCAAGAATATCTAGTAGTGTTTTTCATTGGTTGTTTTACTTGTGCTTGTATAACCATTGTGCATCACTAGATTTACCCTCCTAGATGAATGTTGGGTAGGATCATGCTAGTGACATTGGAGTGGGATGATTTGACCTCACTTCAAATTTCCTACAACCCATATTCTTGGAGTGTCTTTTCGGTTTCTATTTGTTTTTTATGTTTTTGCATATATAAGGAATTGTTTATATTTCAATGGAAAAAATCATAAAATGACAAAAAATATTTGTTGCGGGCTAGATTTTCTTTTGAAGCACTAGTTAAAAAATGCATTAGGAGAATTGTTTGGTTTAGGATATGAAGTGATTATTGGCTACTTGGTGTGTGT
>JZKD02S0137977.1:347306-362416 GCA_000966675.3 Picea glauca
CTAGATTTACCCTCCTAGATGAATGTTGGGTAGGATCATGCTAGTGACATTGGAGTGGGATGATTTGACCTCACTTCAAATTTCCTACAACCCATATTCTTGGAGTGTCTTTTCGGTTTCTATTTGTTTTTTATGTTTTTGCATATATAAGGAATTGTTTATATTTCAATGGAAAAAATCATAAAATGACAAAAAATATTTGTTGCGGGCTAGATTTTCTTTTGAAGCACTAGTTAAAAAATGCATTAGGAGAATTGTTTGGTTTAGGATATGAAGTGATTATTGGCTACTTGGTGTGTGTGAGGTCAATTTTAAATTGTCAAAGGAAAAGGAAAATCTCTTACCCTCCCATAGCTAGATTTCATTGAAAAGAAAAATTTGCATTATCATTCTCTCATTGCTTGGTTGAGTGAAGAGTCCAAGAATCACAATTTTCCATCTGTTACCCTTGGACTTAAGCAACAACCTTAAAAAGAAAACTCATAATCTAAAACTTATTAGACACTTTTCTTTTATAGTGAACCAATAATAGCTAGACTTAGGGCCTTGGAATACGATTGGAGAGTAAACTCTCAAAGGCCACGAAACTCAACTTAGGAGTCATTAAAGAACATTAAAATCCAATCTTGCAACTAGTCTGTCGGGAGCCTCCTATAATATAGTAGTTAAGAGTGAGGTTTCCTTGGGGAAAGTAGGGGGATTACCCCTCATTTCTTTTTTTGGTGTTTGCGATATCACTTCGATCCTTACGTATACAGGGGTTCTATTGGTTAACACCTTCTGAGATTCAGGCATAGTTACCCCATCCTTACTTGCGGTCAGACTTATGACTGTTCAATTGATGATTTATTGTTAGTCGGTAGCTTTAGTGACCTTTCTTAGGGAGCCACATAGGTTACAGAAGGTGGGACGTGCTTGTAGTACCTAGGGTAGGTGTTCATTCATGGTATCAGTTCCTCGGGAGGGTGCTCGCCTTAATAAAGGGTACTTGCACCGATCCTGGATATTTCAAGTAGATCATCGTAACTTCTCCTCACAGCTTCGCTAGCCAATCTTGGGGGGACTTTATCTCACCCATAGGGTTGGTTTTTAGAATGCCCCTAAGCCCGGTTGTCTTCTTGTTGTTTTCCTAATTTTGATTAGGGGTGTGCTCTTTGAGTCTAAGTCTAGGTCGGCCTTAGGTTGAATTGTGTTTCAATTTTAATATTCATAGTGGACGAACTACCACACCACTCCCATTGGTTACATGGAATTGAACCTATTATGGAGGTGTAACTTCCTCTAAAGTGATGTGACATAAGAGACAATTAATTTGAAGGATCTTATATTTGGTTTGACAAGATTGATTTGGATTAAGTGGAGATGGTAGATGAATATCCTCCTCCAAATTTTAACCTTCCTTCAACCGAGCTAGATGCCCCTATAATTTTCCAAGTAAGAGATATTTTTAGTGATCCATTTTATTTTTTTATTGATTCTCCCACCATGTCTAGACCAATTGTTTCATCTAGTGTGGCTCTCCATGTGAGACTACCCTCAAGTGGGCCCAAGAGAAATTCCTTTGGGAGAATCCTAGTGATGTCGACATTACCACCCCTTATCTCCATTGGACCTACACCATCCATACCATTGTATTTTGGTCCCTTGATCTGGGGGATGTTGGTTGTATCATCCTTTCCATTCATTAGTATACCTAACATCCCTATGCCCATCCCTTCTACATCACTTCCCACTTCCATATTCTTTTCCAATGGTGAGGCGAGCTTTGGTTTCAACATGAGAATCAGATCTCCTTCCACCTCTAACAATCCTATGAGAGACCTGACATCATCAGGTGTGGGTGTACCTTTTGGATGGAATATGTCTAGCGATTTTGGGGATGTCCCTAGTCAGGCTAGGGAAATAGTAATTCTATAGGTTTTAACTTTTCATGGGGTGGGACACCATACCTTAGGGAAACTGGCGTTTTCCTTTTTTTGTTAGAAACAATCCTGGTGGTTTCTTCCCTGAGATTATTTTTGGGAATATATTTCTTGAAGGGTCCACTTTTTCCCCTAGGGGAAACCCATTTGGAGGCATTTTTTTTCTGGGAGCATTCATGCTCCTGGAAGTGCCACCATCCCTAGGGGCACTCACTCTCCAACAACCCATAAAACTTCTAGTACTACAAATATAGGGGGACTGCATGGTCCATCTATGACAACAAATACTTCACCTCCCTCCTAGTCTTCATTTGCATCATTGTTGTTCCTCGCAACTTTATATTTACCATATTTTTCATGGTTAACAAATGACTCTATTACCCATAACCCAACATGGCCGACAATTCCTTTCAAGTTTCCATTCAATATTCCAAATTTTGGTGGAAATCCATGAGAGTACTCCGCCACACACATCATGACATACCACTTATGGTGTTCATCCAACTCATTGTTCGATGATAGTGTGAGGTTGTGTCTTTTCCAAATATCTCTGACTGGAGTTATCACTAAATGGTATATTGAATTAAAAGGAGGTTCCTTTAAAAGATTCAATGACATGGAAATGGTGTTCTTAGCGGATTACCAATTTCCCATTCGGTATGAGATGGGAACTAAGATCTTGACTTCACTACATTAAGATATTGCCACACATATTTTTGATTATATACATGAGTGGCGACAAAGACATAAGATGATTAAAACTTATATTCTGGACAAATTCCTTATGGAATGGTTCACAAAGTCCCTCCTACCACCCATTGCTAGAGATGTATCTATGGTCAGGGTGGCCACTGACGAGTAGGCCATTTTTCATGCCCAACACTTGGAATTGATCTATTCTCAATTGGGTACACATTATGACATTATCCCAAATGATCCCAGGTTATCGATATATCAAAGGAAGCCAAACACATCACCCCATGCCGATGTTGTGGTCAGATTTGTTTCACATTCCTCTATGAACCAATTAGCTAATCAGATGGATCAAATTTCCATTAATCCACACCTGTCAACTTCTAGTAATGGTTCTCAAACTGTTGTGGTCCCTACTCAAACCTACGAGGTGAATTGGTGCAATCCATGCAACCAAATATTCCTCAAAAACCTAGAGGGAAAAAGAAAAGAAACAAAAATAAAAATTATAATACTAAGCAAGGGACTTCCCCCACCTAGAACACATAGGAGGGAGGCACTAAGGAGAGGAGGAAGAGTCATTTTTCATTCATGATTTGTGGAGAGGACCATCCCACTCATTAGTTTCCTAGGAAGGATGAGGTCAATATGTTTTTGGCACAAAAGAGCCCCCCCAAATATGTTGTTGTCTTAACCCATCCTTGCCCCCCTCAATGACAAAATATGGTTTCTACAAATCTTTCCCCTCCACAAGGGGGAATGACTGGCACCACTCGTATTGAGGGTTCATCCTCAAGTTCTTCTATGTTCATGTGTGACCACATGGTCAACTTGTAGACACTATCAAAGAGTTATGACACATCTGAGTCTATCCATGTTGCGCATGAGAAAACATCTTTATCCCAGCTCAGAGGCCCTCTCCAGATAGATAGGCCATGTTTTGACGCACCACTTCACCCCCTGAAGGGATTTCTTCGACAGACAACGCATAATTCCAACAATCAAGATTCCCACAACCATAGTATTGTGGAATACTTGGCCCAAACACCTTGTGCCATGTCTATGGTTGAAGTCCTCCAAAGATTCCCAAATAAAAAAAAATATTGGTTGTTATCCATATGTGGGGTTGATCCATCATATTCGAATTTGATTCTTATCAGGTTACTCATAGGCTCTCCCATTAGGTAGCCTTCCAAATCATAGTGCGAATGATTGGGAAAAACATCTATTGAACGATGGTGGATGAAGAATCATCAACTTGCATCATGTTTATTTCTGATTGGAAGGCCCTAGGATATCCTAATATCAACACGTCTACAACATTATTGAAATAATTCGATGGAAACATGTTCCAACTCCATGGAATAATCACTAACTTACCCATCAAGTTAGGTGGTAAGATTGTCTATGTTGATGTGGAGGTTGTCGACGCACCTCTTCAGTACAATTTTTTTCTCGAGAATAATTGGTTCTATGAGATGATTCCAATTGCCTCATTGGTATTTAGGGTCCCATGCTTCCATCACCAAGGTAAAATCATTACGAATGATCGTCTTGTGTTCTACACCCCAGATCATGGATCCGATGTGTGGTCTAATGTACCCTTTATTAGTGATACCACACAATCTTATATGAACGTCAGTGCGGGGATTTTCAAAGACTCTTCATTGATGGGAATTTTCCCCCTTCCCAAACCATATCTCACTATAGCCATTGATTTTATCAATATGATTTCTGCAGTTACCAGTGGATCCCTTGGATTTGTTGATCCTTGGGTGGTACCTCATTCTGAGGATGTTGAATCATATGGAGCATCCATGTCATTCCCCATGCTTGTGGTTGTCAATATGGAAATCCTAACATCATCCATTGATGTTGGTCAGAAACTCCATATTCATATGGAGTGTGATCATCCTAATCCACCCACATGGTTTGTTGACTCTCCCCATTCCAACGATTTCCTAGATATTGAGTTTCCTTCAAAAGAGGCCATCCTAGAATTCATGGCTTGCATAGAAAATCCAATGGACAAGGTGACACATCGATCATATTTTCTTGATTCAGAACAAATGAGTTACCATGATGAGTATTGAATCATGATTGGGGGAATTCACTCGGGAATCCAGTATATCTCTCAATCTTGACCCTTTTCCACCTCGGTTATCTTTTTCAGAACTTACCACCAAATTTTGTACTTTCCCTTCCATCGAAGATTCATGTTTCATACCTCATCCATGTCTTGATGGGCCCCATCAAGGATCTTTCATAGATCATGAGACTAATCACAATGAGTATCTTTGTACGCAGAAATTCATTCCTATGTGGAATGGCCCCATCATGGTAAGCCATATGATGGCAAACTTGGCTCATGAGTTCATCGATTATGAAAAATATCCTTGGTCTAAGCCTAGAAATGGGATCTACTTGGCATAAAACATCAAGATGTGTAGTTCCTTATACATAGGTGTGTGGTGTGAGTCCTTTTGTTTTCATATATCATAACCCAAAAATCCAAAAATATTATCTTTTGAGATTTCATTATGCATTTTGACCACCCAAATCTAGTTTACATTTGTTGATAGGATTAATGAGAGTTTTTTACAAATATGGAAACAAACAATGAACTTGAGGTACGTGTTCCCAAACTGGCATATAGGGATAGGATTTTCCCTACATTTCTCACCTTGCATCATTAACCATCCATAATGCTAGCACTAAGCCTTAGGTTCGATCTCGACCAGTTGCAACATTCGTCACTCCTTTTGCACGTCGTAACTAGTTCGGTAATGTCTACCCTTAATGGAAGCCCTAGTTAGAAACCATATGGGCATTTGGTGCCCATGTTGAATTTCTCTTGTAGGCCCAAGAGACCTCCTTTAGCCCCAACATGCCTTGAAGATTGAGCCTCATTTTACTCTCTTTGTTTATATCTCGGCCATATCCTGTGGAGGTTCCTAAGCACTTTTTTTTGTTGCTTAATGGTATCCTATGAATTTGTTTCTTATGTCATGGTTCCTGTCATTAATGTGTTATTTTCACATATCCCACTTATGTCTATGAAATATTCTTGACCATCTTTATGTTTCATTATTTATCCTCGGTTTTGCACCTACCTACCCAAGAAGAGAACAACTGCTAAGAGTGGATCTCACTTTCTAGTACCATTTGTATTTGTCATTTCTTAGGTCAGTTTGATGTGCTTGGAACATAAGAGAATTTTTTTAATCCACTCATTATCTCCCACCAAGTATTCTTTTATATCTTTCTTGTACTCGTAAAAGGATACAAATAAGACAATCTTGAGTACAGTTTTAACGCCTTTTTGAAATCGTTAAAACTTGAATGAAAAAGACACACCAAGCACACTTGTGTCATTCTTTCGGGCTTTTTAAACCATGAAGGAGACCAAGAATAATTATATTCCTCTTTAATGCTCGTTAAACCATGAAGAAGGAAAAAAAATACAAAAAATAAAAAAGAGGGGTTTTTTCACCATTGATCTATTTTGAAAATGGCAACATCAGTCTAGTTTCCCTTGAACATGGAACCTTTTTTATTCCTCATCACATAGTTGGGTTTTAGCATGCCTAGGAGTCATCCTAGTAATATGAGTCGGAGACACTTCTCCCACTGGTTACTCTTCTAGTCATGAGAGAGATTTCTTCAATGCCTCCTATGTTGATGCACTATATTCGTCCAACTCTTGTGTATTGCTACCAAGTCACTATGTGTTGTGCTATATTTTCAAAGGAATTTTAAGCTTGAGTCAACCATCTACTATTTTTTTGACTTTATGATTTGGCCATCCGTGTGTCAGTTGTACTTTTTGATACTCTCTCTTCACATAATCTCTCAGTGTATGTTTATTGTCGATTGATGGGGGATACATCAAGTCCCTCCTTTGATGTATCTCCTCCTATTGACTTAAAAAAATTATCTTGGAAAGGGATCCAAAAACTAGCTAGTACCTTGGAGCTTGTATTCCTCTGTGGTAGGCCTCCTCATGATACATAGTGGGTTTACATCATTGAACCTTGATTGATTTATTCTAAAAGTGCTCGACATGAAATAATCTATTCATACTTTTTAGATTGTATTAGGTACCTTGGCATCTATATTCATCATTGGTGGGTCCCCTCATGTATGTTAATGATATACATCAATGACCCATAATCAGACGGTTTCTAGCATGCTCAACATCAACTCATTTATTTCCATGTCATAGATTCGTACCATCAAGGTTTTGGACAAAGACCTTTTGTTTGGGGCCACATCATTCCTTCACAACATCCCCTCCCAAGTTGCGATAGAGTATATCACTTGTATATGAGTATTTTTAAGACTTCGGGGCCACTCTCCTTAGTTCTCATTGTCTTCCTCACAATTGTATTTTGTGCCATAGATCCACATTGCATTTTCTAGTGGATATGATTGTGTTCATGATGTAGATCCACATTGTATTGTCTCATGGCTATGGACTTATTGATCACATGGATCCATCATGTATTCTTTCATGGCCATGGTATAACAATTCATATCATGGATCCATAGTGTATTTTTTGCGTCCATGCTCATTCAAATACTGAGTAAATATACCTAGGGTATGTTCTATATATGCTTTCATCCTTGATGTTTTATTGAAGGTAATCACTGATTCCTTGATATCTGATCTCCTTCCTTATTCCACTCATCACCATGAATTTTTGTAATGTATTTCGGCCATCAGTTCCCCTTCTGACCTAACACATTAAGGGACATTTGTTATACGTTTATTTTCCACCATAGGTTGTGCAAACATGTTATTATGTGTTATGGGGATAGAATTGCATAATTGATTAAAAATAACATAATTGTTTCAGAAGGAAATAATGATTTTGTCATAATTTCATAATTATAAAATAAGAATTATTTCATAATTGAGAATAAACTCATAATTGAAAACAAAGTTTATAGTGAGTTGAAAAAATATCATAATTGAGCATGAAACTTTAGAAAAATACTAATAATAGAGAAAAATTTCATAATAGGTGATGCAGGAGAATCGCCTTCAAAGTCAAAGACGCAAGCGTGGAGGCAAGGATACGACATCTCAGCATGGCAGAATTTCAAATCAACATTTAACTCAGATGTAAATCGAGTTGTTGAGATATTTTGGAAACTATATTTTTAAATATGTCGTGTTTGTAAAGTCTTATATGATTGTAAGGAGTTGCAGATGTAGAGTGTAGACTCTTATCTGGAAATAACTGATAGTTATTGTAATAGGACAAGGTAGGTAACTGTTAAGAGTTGATAGGATAGGGTATAGACAAGATGGAGAGAGCTCGTGGAGGCAATCCTTAGATAGTTGTTGTTGTATTGTAATAGATAGAGAGATAAGAGGATATAAATCAAGTAATAGAGCAGAATAGAGTGGAAGAAAGATGTAGTTGATAAATGCAATATTATGTAATTTCTTTCATGAATGAATAGAACAGACAGAAATGTCCCAAATCTTCAGATTGTGTTCATTTTGACGTGTGATTGAATGAATGTTATATTTTGTATGTGTGTTTTTTAACTTATTTCGTTCATGTATGATTGTTTAAGAGTTGATTGTATGAACTTGTTATGAAACTGGATAAGTTTCAATTTTTTCTCTTTTGAAACTCATATGCAACGTGTGCATCTCGTATGCAAATAGTGCATCGAAAGAGTCTCGAATTGAATCAAAGGAGTTCAGAGAGAACAAGGGGAAATTGAACTAGGTGCAAAGAGTGCACAACATCGAGGAGCGACCAAGTGAGGTGAGAAGAATTTATTTTCAAGAAATATTTCAATCTGAGTTTGATGAAATCCCAAGAACGAAAGGAGTAAATGGGAAATCAGAATCCTCAAAGGATCAAGATCATAAGGGATCACACTTTTCAGAAGTGTAGGCGAAGTCCAAAATACATACTCGTAGGAGGAGCAAAGGTTCAAGCCTTTGAACACTTAGAAAATATTCTAAGACGGAAGAGATCAGAAGCTTAGGAGGAGGAGCAACAAGAGTCATTGGATCACATCATGGAGGATCAACAACCGTCTGATCAAGGCAAGGAACACTATCCTTAGCACTTTGCACATGAAGGAGAGAAAAATTACCAAAGTCTCAAAGTCCCGAAGTAGTTTGGGACCATCCAAAGCCAAGGGGGGACAAGTGGAAGCAGATCCGAGATTTTGGGGAATCGAACTTTGAAAGTTTTGCAAGGAGCTGGGGGAAAACTCATGAAGTCTGAAATCATGAGGCAATCATGACCGTCCATTGAGGCAAGACACGTTGAAAAATATCAGTGTTTCAATGATTTGAAAATTGGGGTGTCAGAGGTAGGAGTCATGAAATCTCTTGAAGTCCAAAGTCATGAGTTAATTTCAGTCATTGATTGGAGAGGACACATGGCAGAAATCCACACAAATTGGGAAGAGTCGAAGAGAGAACACCTGAGACAGGAACTCATGAAGTCCAAGTTTGTGAAACTGATCACAACCATTAGATCACAGAGATCATGGTCCGTCAATCAGACACAAGTAGAGTTCAGGGTTTGGAGTTTGGAAGAAGGGAAGTGAGCCAAATTTCGACCTTGTGAAGTAAAAACTCACGATTTGATCGCAACTATCGATCGAAAGTAGAGCGTGGACCGTATATTTGGTCTTGGAGGAAGTTTGCATATCATAATTTGGAAGAATTGAAGTGAACTTCCTTTGGGAGACGGGAAGTGTGAAGTCTCAAAGTGCTTGGTATTTGGGCCCCAAATCATAGCTCAACATCACAATTGAAGGGGCCTAGTGGGATGAATTAGCACCTATAGGATTGGCCGATTCAGAAATCGGGAATCGAGAGTATTGGGTTTGGCCCATAGAAAAACACCCGGAGCACCAAGTCCCAAAGTGCTTGGGATTTGGACCCCAGGTCATGGCGAGAGGTCACATCAGTGGGAGTAAAGGAAAGGATCTAGCATGTTTCAAGATCTTAGTTCGAATTTTCAAGGATCGAGAGAGTCGGGGTGACTCACAACAAAACCACCTCTCTCCCAAGGTTGTGAAGCACGTTTTGGATAAGCGTGTGGTCACTGTCAATGATCACGTGAGAGAAGCTTGAGCCCAATGCTAGTTCATGCGGGCCGAGTTTCATAGGACCTATGGAATTATTTATTAGAGGTTCTAGTAGGGACCCGAAGAGCTTCTTGAACTCTAGAATTTTGAAGATCCATTGACCAGGAGGTTGGTATACCCCGCTGAGGTAGGGGGGGTTGCATCAGGTGGTATCAAAGTTTATATTGAGTTTGTTTGCAGAGAGAAGACAAAGGAGAAAGGATATAAATTGGTACCATTTGTGGTATAAAAATTTGATTTTTGTTTGAAGGCATCAGAAGGTTACATAGTGAAATCATTCCACCCAGAAGGCATAGAGAGAATGCAGATATGGAAGAATAAATGAGGCAACTCATAATGAGACCGGATGCCATGAAAACAACACAGAAGATAGAACCAGAAACTGGAGATATCAGTGAAGCTGAGAGAAAAGAGATAGAGGTCGAAGAAGATGTAGCAGAGGATGTTGCACAAGATCGCTTATTGAAAGTTATTTCAAGAATAGGAGCTAGATAAATAATAGAGGTACCATTGTATGAAGGCAATTTAGAAGTTGAGGAATTGTTTTATTGGTTACGTGATATGGAAAAATACTTCGATTATGAAGATATCGAAGAAGATAAGATGGTGAAGCATGTAGTGAAAACACTGAAAGGTCATGCAACACTATGGTAGGATGAACTGAAAGTTGAACGTGGTTGCAAAGGTAAGAAAAAAATTAAGAATTGAAATAGGATGGTAGCCAAGATAAAAGCCAAATTTATCTCGAAGGATTACCAAATCAATCTATTCAGAATACTGCAGAAGTTGAGACAAAAAATCTTATCAGTGAAGGAGTACACTGAAGAATTTTTACAAACTAAACATAAGGGATAGAGAGCAAGAGAATGAAGATGAAAAAACAACCAGGCATATCAATGGGCTGAGATATGAAATACAAGAGGATATCAACATGATTTATGTTGTTAAAGTTGAGGATGATTATCAAGAAACCTTGAAAGCTGAAAAGAAATTGGCCAGGAAACAAAGCCAAGGAAACAAAGGAGGAAATTCAAGTAGAGGTAAGGGAACCAATAGAGAGAAGTTCCAAAAACTAAAGCATGAAGCTGTAAAACAACATATTCACCCTGAGAAAGGTGGAAGTTCTAAGGAAGGAAAACATGGAGGAAGAAGCTCATTTCTGAGAGGAAGAGGAAGAGCTAGAGGAGGTGAAGTTAAATGTTATACTTGTGGAAAACCAGGGCATAAGTCTTTGGAATGTCTCGAGAGAAAGAAAGAAGGAGGAGGCGAAGCACACATTCCTGAGGCACAAAAACATGTAGAAGAAGAAGCAACAAAAGGAGGAAATAACCTCATGATGAGGAAAATTCTTCTTAAACCAGAGAAGGAGGTATAGGAACCAGTTCAATGAACAATTCTATTTAGAAGTGCTTGCAAGATGAAAGACAGAGTTTGCAAGGTGATCATAGACAGTGGGAGCACTGAAAATCTAGTATCCACAAAGATGGTGGAGAAACTAGAGCTGAAGACAACTACACATCCATGTCCATACAAGGTATCATAGTTGCATAAAGGACATCAAATAATGGTAAGTCAACAATGTCGAGTTAAATTTAAAATAGGAGGTTATAGGGATGAAATATTATGTGATGTAATTTCTATGGATGTCTGTCATATTTTTATTGGGGAGACCATGGAAGTTTGACAGAAAAGTTATTCATGATGGAAGAAAGAATACTTATACCCTAGAAAATAATGGTAGGAAACATATGTTGTTACCAATAGAAGACAAAGAGAAAAAGAGGGAAGCTAGTTCAAGTATACTTCTCATGACTCGGAAGGAACTCTTGAATGAAGTCAAGAAGGAGAAAGAAATATAGTTTGTTGTATTGAGGAAGCCTAGAGTTACCCTTAAAAATACTTATGTGGAAGATTTTCCTGAAGAAATCCAGGAACTATTAGAAAACTTTGCTGACATAGTGGTGGAAAAGTTACTTCACTCATTTCCACCCATTAGGAGTATAAGCCATCATATTGATCTTATTCCAGGAACTAGTTTACCAAACAAAGAATCTTATAAGTTGACACCTAGAGAGAATGAGGAAGCCAAAAATCAAGTCCAGGAGTTGTTGGATAAAGGTTTAGTCAGAGAAATCCTAAGCCCATGCGCAGTACCAACTGTGTTAAGTCCAAAGAAGGATGGAGGATGGAGAATGTGTACAGATTCCAGAGCCATCAACAAGATCACCATTAGGTATATATTCTCTTTGCCAAGGATGGATGATTTGATGGATTGTTTGAGTGGAGAAAGATATTTTTCCAACATAGAATTGAAGAGTGGATATCATCAAATAAGGATGAGAGATGGAGATGAATGGAAAACAACATTCAAGACAAATGAAGGATTGTTTGAATGGTTGGTGATGCCATTTGGGTTGAAAAAAGCACCAAGCATATTTATGAGATTAATGAATGAATTACTGAAAGACTTCATAGGAAAATTTTTCATAGTATATATGTATGACATACTAATCTTCATTAAGACAAAGGGAGAACACTTAAGACACCTGGAATTAGTGATGGAAAAGTTGTAGCAAGAAAAATTGCTGATAAATTTGAAGAAAATATCTTTTATGAAGAAAGAACTCATATACTTGGGTTTTTTGATCTCTTCAAATGAATTAGCAATCAAAGAGTGGCCATCGCCAAGCAACATATTTGAGGTAAAAAAAATTCATGGGTTAGCAAGTTTTTATAGAAATTTTATCAGAAATTTCAATGGCATATGTGTGCCCATGCTGGACACTATGAAGAAGAAACACAAGTCCTTTAATTGGATAGAGGAATATGAAAATATTTTCAAAGTGTTGAAGGAGTCGATCAAAAAACAATCAATTCTGGTTTTACCGGATTTTGGAAAATCATTTCAAGTGAGATGTGATGCAAGTGGATTAGCTATTGGAGCAGTCTTGAGTCAAGATAATAGGCCAGTTTCTTATTTCAGTGAGAAGATGAATGACACCAAGAAGAAGTATTCCACATATGACAAATAATTTTATGCAGTGATTCAAGATTTAAAGAATTGGAGGTATTATTTAATTCCCAAGGAATTTTTCTTGCACAATGATAATCAAGCTTTGCAATTTATTAATAGGCAAGAAAAGTTGAATCAAAGACATGCTAAATGGGGAGAATTTATTTAGAATTTTACATTTTTTATTAAACATATTGCTGGAACAACTAACAATGTTGCAGATGATTTGAGCAAGAGAAGTTTAGTTGTACATGAATTACAAGTGGAGACCTTAGGGTTTGAATACCTCAAGGAAATGTATCAAGAAGATCCATATTTTAAGGAAGCTTATGAGGCATGTAAGAATCCTTTGTTGGGAGACAGAAGCCCATGGAATGAATATTTGATCCAGGATGGATTATTGTTCAAAGGAAGCCAACTATGCATATTGAAATGCTCAGTGAGAGATAACCTGCTGAAAGAGAAACGCAATGGAGGTTTAGCTGGACATTTTGGTCATGATAAGACATTTGCACAGTTGATAAATTCATATTATTGGTCGGGCATGAGGGAAGAGGTGAAAATTTTTGTAAAAAAATGTAGAATTTGTTAGTATGCAAAAGGAAGAAAATGGAACATTTGTTTGTATCAGCCATTACCAATTCTAGAGAGGCTGTGGGATGCAATTAGTATGGATTTTGTATTGGGGTTTCCTAGAACTCAAAAAGGAAGCAATTATGTATTTGTTGTGGTGGACAAATTTTCAAAAATGGCACATTTCATGCCATACCATAAGACAAACAATGCTACACAAATAGCCAATTTTTTTTCCAGATAAGTGGTGAGACTACATGGATTTCCTAGGAGTATAGTCTCAAAAAGGGACACCAAATTTGTAGGACACTTTTGGAGGAATCTATGGAAGAGGTTGGGGACAAACTTGTCATTTAGTTTAGCATATCACCCTCAGACAGATGGACAGAATGAAGTAGTAAATAATAGTCTGGGAAACTTGTTAATAACTTTAGCCACTGAGCAAGGTCATCAATGGGATCAGATTCTGGCACAAGCATAATTTGCATTCAATAATTCAATGAACAGGAGCACAGGGAAAAGTACATTTGAAATTGTGCATGGTATACAACCAAGAGGGATTACAGAGTTGAGAAATCTGAATCAGTATGAGTTTAGAAGTGTTGGAGCATAGGATTTTGCAAAATAAATGCAGAAACTCCATGATAGGGTCAGAGAGAAGCTACAGGACAACAACTAGAAATATAAGAACAAAGTTGACCAGAAGAGAAGAGAAGTTCAATTCAAAGTTGGGGATGAATTTTTAACTCATTTGAGAAAAGAAAGGTTTCCAAGAGGAACATATAAAAAGTTGAAGATGAAAAAGATACAACCATGCATAATTCTCATAAAATTTGCAGCCAATGCTTATGAGATTGAGTTACCAGACAATGTTGGGATATCACCGATATTCAATGTTGCAGACCTATATCCTTACAGGAGAGATGAGGCAGGAGAATCAGATGATCAGAAATAAATTTAGTGGGAAGAACAATTTCCCATAGTAAAAAAACCCCAGATGGAGAAAATCCTTAAACAAAGAGTTGGAAGGAAGACCATGAGAAAGACATATCCTGAATACTTAGTGAAGTGGAAGAATCATCCATTGGAAGATTCAATTTGGGTCATAGAAATTGACATGAGCCCATGAATATTTTAACCAGAGGAGTACAATGTTGGAGCATCACCTTCAAAGTCAAGGACACAAGTGTCAAGGCAAGGATACAACATCTCAACATGGCATAATTTCAAATCAGCGTTTAACTCAGAAGTAAATTAAGTTGTTGAGATATTTTGGAAACTACATTTTTAAATATGTCATGTTTGTAAATTCTTATACGAATGTAAGGAGTTGCTGATGTAGAGTGTAGAATCTTATCTGGCAATAAATGATAGTTATTGACAAGGTATGTAACCACTAAGAGTTGATATGATAGGTTACAAACATGACAGAGAGAGCTCATGGACCCAGTCCTTAGATAGTTGTTGTTGTATTGTAATAGATAGAGAGATAGAAGGATAGAAATCAAGTAGTAGAGAAGAACAGAGTGGAAGAAAGATTCAATGGAGAACTATAATATTATGTAATTTGTTTCATGAATGAATAGAACAAACAAAGTTGTCCCAAATATTTGGACTCTGTTCATTTTGATACGTGATTGAATGAATTTTATATTATGTATGTGTGGGTGGAATCACGAAGGTGGGTTACACTTTCGTGACAATCTGGTTTCCAAAATTTTGAAAAACACATTTTCGGCCGAACTAAATATATTTTTCGGCCGAAAGAATTTTGTTTC
>JZKD02S0138000.1:0-23883 GCA_000966675.3 Picea glauca
AGAGGAGTCTAGATATTGGTTCCTATAAGTGCCATAGTAAGATCGGCTAACCTCTTTTCATGTTACTTAATGTTCTTAATAAATGAGAACTCTCTTTTGCGTCCCAATAACATGTTATTAGTCTTCTTTTGTAGAAAACATATGCATTTTATTATTATGATACTAAAATTCGGATCCTAGTTAGTATATATAGTTAGGAGCTAGTTACTATAACTACCTTCTTTGCAATATTGTCTCTCTTTTTGTGCAAGTTGACAAGGAAAGCATTGGAGTGAGAGACTGGAGTAGGGATTCATAAGATGATTCTTCTCCAAGTCTTAGAATCAAACTAAGTGTTCTTCTTTTCCATTGGTAGTTAGTAAGTTACATTTCCTTAACAACGTTTTTCGATTAGAGTCAGTTCTTTGGGTGTCTTCTCTATGTGATATTTAACCTAGATCATAGGGAAGACATCCACACAACATAATCAGTGATTCTAGTGGAGAGTTATCTTTTAATTTATTTACTTGCTTGATTTTTTTTTTTTTTTTTTTAATTTCTTTACATTCCTCTCTCTGCAAGTATTTTTAGATGTTAAACTTTAAATTCTACAATTTATTTCAATTTTTCCCAAGTCTTTTTGGGGATTTGAAGTCACATACACACATTCTCCTTTCTGAAGGGATAAGAACGTACATCTTCTTGTTTCTATGACAACATAAGCATGAGTTCTAGAAGGGAGACTCTCTCTATTTTCCTAGTCTTTTTAAGTCTTAACTTTACTTTTTGTGGGGTCTTTCTTAATCTTTGGGTTGTCTAAATCCTGTTTTTAGTCTCGAAAAGTAGTTGAAGTTTTAGAATTAAAGAAATAAAAAGACTTTTGTGCTTCTTTATTTAATTTTTATTTGCATGGTTGCATGAAATGTTGTCTTTTCATTTCTTTTAGTTTCTTGATGTCCGTGGTGATCATTTCTAAAGCTTGAAGTTCTTGATCTGAGTTTTTTACTTTTCTTCCCTGCATTTCTTGTTTTCAAGAAAGGAAAAATAAAATTTTCCTTTTTTCAATCTTTTGCTCGGTTTTTGCTGATTAGAAATAAACAAAAGGCTAGTTTTCTTTGCATAGATCAATTTCCTTTCTTATTTATTATAGTGCATTTGTTATTAAAAATAAAAATATCTCATTCTGAGGATATGTCTTTCTTTTTTCATTTGCATTGAAAAGGTAGTTACATTTCAAAGCATCGGGATTTCTTAGGTTTCATAAAGTAGTGAGTTTTCATTTTGATAAGGAAAAATATGTAGTTGTGCACATTTCAATGAAAAAGAAAAGAATGGCATTCTAAAGTTTAAGAGTTTTCCCTTAAGTTGTTGATTATACACTCATTACATTCAAGATTGAGCTCAATTATTAAAAAATGGCAATGTTCTTACAAGTGTTTTTCTACACGAGTTTGTAAACATTATTTGTTTCATCACCATTTCCTCTAATTAAAGAAAAACCTCTAAAATGAGAGATAAATTAAAATTAACTAGACTTTTTCTTTTATAGAACACCAATTAGTTTAGGTGTAGGGTCTTGGAATAGGATTGGTGAGTTAACTGTCCAAGGCCACTACAACTCAAACATATATTATTGATTAGTGAGAAATCAAGATCTAATCTCACATAGGTGTTTCCAAGGAATATCCTCTAGCACAAGAGTTAAATATTAGGTCACGGAAGGATAAGTGAAGGATATATGCCCTCTTCTACTTATCTAAACGTTTGTGGATTTTTGAATATTTGGGGGTTTCCTAAGTATCACTTGGCCTCTTAAGGTGTCAGTGCTTTTGGGAGCTTTGGGCTTTGCTACCTCACCCATACGTGTAGTCCTGAATGACAACGGTCCCCCTCGACATATGATTACAAATTGGCACCATAGTTGTCATCCTTAGGTTCCACATGGGTGATTGCGAGGGGAAACATCATGATACCTGGGATAAACTATATAAGACCACCTTGGATCCTTTGGAGGGTGTTCATATTCACGAGGATACCTACACCATAGAAGAACGTTGTGGGAAAGTTATCATAACTATTTATCACTCATTCGTTAGTCAATATTGGGACTTAATCAATCCATATCAACCCCCATAAGGTTCCTTTCTAACTTTTTCACTACTTTGGACTCAATACCTAATTTACCTGGGCTGAGGCTTTGGAATAGTTTGTGTGTGTCGTTATATTAGGAATTTTTAGCAGTGTGCTATGTTTTTTTAGTTGTCCTTAGGGAGTCTATTTGTAGATACTTTGAATCATTATTTAAAGTGGTAGAACAATCAGTCATTCGATCTCAAAGGATCCAAGGTATTTCACCAAAAAGGGTAGAGATGTCTCCTCAAAAGGCATTGAATGGACATTTATAGTTCATTGGAGATAGTAGAGATAGACTTTGAGGACTTGATAACTTTTGCAAAAGGGGTTGCTAGAGTCAAAGATATTCAAGACGAGGGTTTCATAAAAAAAATTAACCCTCCTCTTACTAGAATTGAAGGTCCAATCCTTGTGCATATTTTGACTTCTCCAAGATTGGATTACATTACCAATCCTTCTCTTTAGTGGTCCAATGTTGGACAAACATTTTGGATGAGAATAACTAAGTTTTCGCAGTTGTGCCATAGAAGATGAAAGGGTAAAATGCATGACCAGAGTGTGCGACAAGGGAACAATTTGTGGCACAAAAGTAGGAAAAGTAGCAGTTCAACGCAAAACTAGGAAAATAAGCAGATCAACGTAAAAGTAGGAAACATGGTTATGACCCATTAGGGTTTTTAGACCTAATTCTATTTATAAATATGTAAAGGGCCGGGAATATTCAACTGCTGAAAGGAAGATATTAAGATGTTTCTAAGAATGAGAGATTGGGTGGTTCATGAGTGATGAAGAGAGTTTATGTTAGATGTTTTGGGGAGACATTTTGGGAATAGGAACATATCTGAGAAGTTTCAGAGATAGGCTTGCACTCCAGAGCAACTAGGAAGGTTTGGGGATTACCATATGTTGTATCTTTTGTAAGCACATCGTGTAGGCCTGAGATGATTATTGCACAAAGAGTAATATAAGAAGACAACCATTGTGGATGTAGCCCAAGGATTGGGTGAACCACGTTAAAATCTTGTGTCTAATGTGTGTGTTGATGTGATTATTTATGGATGTTATGTTTATGCATGATTAGTATATATCTATTTAAGATATGGTTGATGCACAATAATAATGAATGATTCAGTGGGTTGGTTATGTTGCGATCTATGTTACATTGTTTCTGCACTCTAGGGTTTAGAGTATTGAATGAATATTTGATGGATTAATGTTTCACAACTGTAATGGTAAAAGTAATGATCTGTTAGTTAATGAAAGCCATGTATACAGTTTGTTGACTGATAAAAGGAGGTTAAATAAGGATAATGTGCATAGGGTGAATAAGTATTAATGGTTGTGTTGATAGCCTCACATCCCCTCATCTCTACATAAACTTGGTTCCTGCAACCCCAATAGATGCCCTAGGTGAGAATTCACTTGCATGCAGGTGATGCAGAACGGGTCAGTATCTAAAGGGTTTTTGTTTGTTGAATAACTTGAACCTAGGGTCCTATAGACTACATGTCAACAAATGGTTCTGTTGCTAGGACCCAGAATCTGTAATTGAGGAAATGTTTTGGAGGTTGACTAAGAAAGAGATCATCGAATGGCTAGAAAGGAAGGAGCAAGAATTTTTCTAAGGAGAGAATAGAAACCCTCAGATCAAGGATGAAAAATGGTTGCAAAGGTATGTGTATACAGATCTACATGAGATTTTATTTGGTCAATTTATGAATATTTTAGTTGAATGGTTAGAAAGGTTAGTGGACAATATTGGAAGATACTGAATTGTATCTCTAAGGAACTGGACCCATGAATTGGTGATACAATTGAATTTTCTATGCAATACTACTTCTCACGAAGTTGATTTCTAGTTGAATAACATACTGGGGGATGGTATTATGGAATTTGCAATAGATTGCGCCCAGTCATATAGTGTCACAGAAAAGGATTTCTTCAAGGGTCCACATGGAAGGTTTCTAAAAGAATTGGGTATCTGGATAAATATGTTGTTGTGTGAAAAATGTTTGATGACGATGGAATCTAATTGCTAGGGGGTTTCTTGAACATAGGGGAACTTGGGTCTGACCAGGGGATTGTATGAAGGTAGGAAGGAATGAAGAAAGAACTGAACAAGGAAGAGAGGGACCGATGCTTCAGAGAAACGAAGAAGGTATATCATAAGAAGAAGACAAATTTTGAGTAATGCGTAGTGGAAGAAGATATAAGAGGTTGAAAACATGAGTTGAGAAAGGAGAGTAGTGCAGTGAGTATGAGAGGAGACAAGCCTACACAATAGTCCATATCGTAGAAATACTGGGAATGGAAGGAGAGGGAGAGGATCCTCATTTCATTCTTGTAATATAAGAGTCGTTAAGTCCTACTCATATTGAATCCTGCGACAAATCCATGACCTTGTGTGCATCACCTAGATCTGAGATAACACTTGAATATTTGTCAAAAACACTTATAGTTAGTGGAGGAAGTTAGAATAGTAGTATCCGGAATAGTGAAAGTAGTGCATCGAGTCAGAATCAACCAACAACACCAGGGGGAGGTACTACATGAAACATCATGGAAGGGTTAGATAATACATTGAGAATGCCTGATTTCCATGGATTTGGGTTGGAGGACCCAGAACATCATCTATTTGTATGTTAGACAATTTGGGCTATAAAGAATGTCCAAGATGAGGCCATAAATATTGTGCAGTTGGAAACAACATTTAAAGGTCGTGCATTAGTTTGGAACATGAAATTGAAGAGTACTACACCAGTAGGTCAAGAAAGGACGTTGGAAGAAATTTAACAAGCATTATTGAAAGAGTTGAAGAAGACGAAATATGAGTCGCAATACATTACAGAGTTGAAGGAAATCAAACAAGTGTAGACTGATTCAATGCGAGACTATGATCAAATATTTAAGGATTTGATGGGTAGATTGACATTCCAAATTCCAGATCAACAATACAGAGAATGGTTTAACGTAGGAATATTGCCACACATTCACTACCCATTGATATAATAGAAGGTTGTATCAAATCCTGAATCTTTGGAGTTTGTGATGAAGTTGGAAGCATCTCTTGTAGAGAATGGTGGGGGTATGGCTAAAGTCCAAACATAGTTAGTTGCCTTGATAATCCAATTAGTAGAGATTACAAAAGGAAAGGAGAAGAGGGAACAAGTTTGGTGTATCACGTGTAGGACTGAAGGTCACCATAAGGATGAATTTCTAGCCTTTGCACAATATTTGGAGATTGGAGCACCAAAACCATTACTAAGAGGAGGGTACTATGAAATATGCAAGAAATGGGGACATCATCTGCCCAATTGTCCATTGCTACAGAAATACCAGAGTACACCCCAAAATTTATTTTGTAACTTTTTCAAGTCAGTAGGGCACGAAGAGAAGGAATGCCATGCATTCGACCTGATGTGAGAGTGCACTTCATATATGTA
The DNA here is from genome assembly GCA_000966675.3 of Picea glauca. NCBI lineage: Eukaryota > Viridiplantae > Streptophyta > Pinopsida > Pinales > Pinaceae > Picea > Picea glauca. The sequence continues at coordinate 5,556 of JZKD02S0138000.1, forward strand.
TAGAATTCAGGAGGAAAATACCATGACAAAAGGAAACATTACACAGTACAACAATCCGAGAGGCTTTATTCCAAGAGGTTGAGGAGGATTTGGAAGATGTCGAGGCATAAGAGGCACATTACCAATATTCTACTGCAATTGTAATCAATTGAGACACTTAGCTCGTGATTGCCTGAATCCTTGTACAATATGCATGTATTATAGAGCACTGAATCATGCAACACAAGATTTTCCGCAATTACTTACAAAGTGGCAAGAAAGAGGGAATCCGAAAGAGAACCTGAATCATAACGTACAAAATATATCAACAGAGAATCATGAATAAGGACCCAAAATAACATTTTTCAGATGCGGAGGAGATAGGATAGGGGCTGATGTGACGATTAAAGGGGTACAAATTGAGAAATGGGTGAGAAAATCAACATGGCCTATGCCGAAATTTGACCCACAACAAGAAAAAGAGACGTATCAACAAACAAGGAAGGAGATACCAGGAACATATTGGATAACATCGAAATAATCTACACTCTCTGGTTGACATGCCTTCAGTTTATGATCGTACTATCCTGAAAATGATGCATCAACAAGTAAGTACTTTGAAATAATTTATAAAAAGTTTAAAATTTATGAAAGATAACACTGCATTGAATGCATTGCATGGAAAAATTGATCATTGCGCACAAGTAAGGGAATTTATTATCACATAGAGGGTAGTGAATCAGGTACTGCACAAAAAGAGGACAAGCAAAGAGTTTAGACTAAGTGTGCATATTTGAGATTATGACGTGGACGATGTCATTTTAGACTTGGGTTCTGATGTAAATGTTTTACCAAAGAAAACATGGAAAATTATGGGGAAGTCGAATTTAATTTTGTTTCCCATACAGTTAATATTAGAAGACCAAAACAAGATAGTACCAATTGGCTGATTATTAGGGGTACCTATGAGTATTGATGGAGTGCACAATATAGAATATTTCAAAGTCATCGATATCATTGATGATAGTTAGACATATCCAATACTAATTGTTCTTGAATGGGCCTTTGAAAATAAGGTGATTATTAATTTGAAGAAAAAGGAAATGATATTTGAAGTGGAGGACTTGGAGTTTATTGCAATATTGTTGGATCCGATGGAAGGAAAGAGGTACATAGAACCAACTAAAGGGAACAAAGTTGATAACCTGTATAATATGACTACACGAATGGATGACCACATTAATATGACTGCAAATGGAACCCTAAGTTGGAGAAGCATTAGCTCATGTGCATTAGATTGAGAGGAAGGTTTGGAACACTGGCAGCAAAGGATGCATGAAGTATCAGCCAGACAGTGTGCCCACATTACTTGATCATTGCACTGGATTGGAACAAAGTTATGCGACCCACCCAAGTATGATGATTTGACTAACATAGAACATTTTGTAAAGGTATTTGAGTTGCAGATACCCAATCAACAAATATTTTTGGCATTAGATGTTTTATTGAAGGATACTCCAGCCAGATGGTGGGCTTCACATAAAGAAGAAATATAAGACCAACAATAATGTAAAATATTAATGCAAGTTAGATTTGGTACCACATTTGAGTATATTGCGCAGACACATGCAGGAGTAAGTGACCTGGCAGATCATATTGCGCAGTGAAAAATGATATGGAGTTCGATATTGAAGGAGGAATGGATGCATAGGTTCATACATACATTGGATATGATCCCCAATAACTGGTACATGGAACTAAAAATGTGCAAATAAACAATGAACTGGGGTGAGCTAACTCAAAGGTCTAATATAACATTTACTTTTGAAAATGAATTTTCATTAGTAGATGCAACTTTGCAGGCAATTAGAAACAAGATTTTTTTAGTAGAATGGATGATCGATGTAGTACATATGTGTAGCACACATAGAGCTTCTATGATAGTTCATGAAATGTTGGAATGTTATAATATTTCTAAATAATATTAGGATGGGGAAGATCCAAGAAATATAAAAATACCTGAAACTGAGGGGGAACGCACAGTAGAAGGTCCATAGATTGGATCTTCTACATATGCACAACCATTAAGGATTCATAAGGTGAACATTGTGAAAAAATATAATCCAAAGTTTGCATAGATAGGAGACTACTGGAATGGTGAAACTATGGAAAAAATTTCAGACTTATCACGCGAGTATCAAGATCTATTCCCAACCATGTTTTCAGAAATTAAATGGATAGCTTTTGATTTAGGAGAAATGAATATCCCTTTGAAAACAGATGCTAAGCCAGTATGACAAAGACCCTACAGACTAAACTTGAAGTATATAGAGAAGGTAAAGGCATAGAAATATTGAATGTTAGAAGCATGAATCATTGAACCAATAGTAGAATCATGATGGATAAGTCCAATGGTAGTACAAGATAAGAAAACAAGGGAAATCATAATTTGTGTTTACCTAAGAATGATACATGATGCATGTCTATACGATCCATTTCCAACACCTTTTACACATGAAGTGCTAGAGAATGTAATGGGGGCAGGAGGCCTACTCTTTCACTGATGGATTCTTAGGATATAATCACATAAATATTGTGCAATAAGATAGACATATGACTACATTTTTGACAGAGTGGGGAAGCTACCAGTACACAATTATTCCTTTTGGGTTGAAGAATGCACCTGCAAGTTTTTCGAGAGAAGTTGCCGTAGCCTTTAATAAATTTATTCATAATTTCCTTGAAGTTTATTTAGATCATTGGAATGTGTTTATTCTATTAAAATATCATATATAAGTACTGATATTAATGTTGGATAGGTGTAAACATTGTCAGATTTCATTGAATTTGAAAAAATGTATTTTCTGTCTAGATTTTGGAATTTTGTTTGGCCATGTTGTATGTAAGCAAGGTTTACTAGTGGATCTTGCCAAGATTGCAGTGATTCTGGACTTACCACCACCTACATCAATATGATAGTTAAGAGAAACAATGGGCCATACAGGATGTTATAGGAAGTTCATTAAAGTATATGCGCATATTAGAACGACCATGGAGAAGTTGTTGAACAAAGAAGCTAGATTTTAATGGAATGAGGAATACTAGAAAGGTTTGGACACATTGAAGAAAAAGTTATTTATTGAACCAATTTTGATATTCCCAGATTGGAAGAAGGAATTCCATGTTCATGTGGATGTGTCATCCATAGATTTAGGCATAAGATTATCTCATCCAGAAGGACGAGAGTTAGACCCCAATGCATTTGCAAGAAGGAAGTTGTCAACAACAAAAAATAACTACACTATGACATAACGAGAGGGGTTGGAAATGGTGTATGAATTGCAGAAGTTTAGACACTAAGATACTTAGTGAACAAGCTAGTGTTGGGGAGGATAATTTGTAGATGGTTACTTTTCTTCCAATAATATGACTTTGAAGTAATTGTTAAGCTAGGAAAATTGAATGTAGGACTAGATCACTTATCTTTCATTCTATCAAGAGAAGATGAAGAGAATATAGATGATAGATTACCAAATGCACATTTATTTGTAGTTCAAATGGTGGATGACTACTTCAAATAAATTTTTCAATTCATAAGTAAAAGAATGGATCCAACGGACATGACAGTTGCACAAAAGAAACAATTAGTGGTTAAGGTAGTAGACTATCAACTGATTACAAAAACCTTATATAATCTAGGTGCAGATGGGATATTAAGATGATGTGTGTTAGAGCATGAAAGACCAATGATACTATCAAAATCACATGAAGGTATTGCAGAAGGAAACTAAACAGGTAAAGTGACAGTGAAAAAGATTTTGTGTGCAGGGCTCTCATGGCCCACACTTCACAAGGATGCTAATGAATATTTCCAGGCATGTGATGTATGGCAAAGGGTTAGAAATATATCTAGAAAGGATGAGATACCACTGCATCCACATGTTACACTACATGATTTGATAAATGGGAAATAGATTTCGTTGGTCCGATTAATCAAACATCCATGAGATCAGGAGCTAGGTATATAATCACTGCAACATAGTATTTGACTAGGTGGGAAGAAGTAGCATCGGTCACAGACTACAACACAAAGACTACTATGTGATTTATGTTTGAGAATGTTGTTATAATATTTGGCTTCCCGTTCATTTTATTGAGTGATCAAGGGATGCACTTCATGAATAAGATGATTGCAACATTGACTGAGGAGTTTCAAATTCACCATCATAGGAGCACATCATATCACCCTCAGTAAAATGGGATAGTAGAATCCTTCAATAAAACTTTAGAGAATGCTCTGAAGAAGATCTACAACGTAGGAATGGATTTTTAGGACTTGAGGATCCTTGCAATATTATGGACATATAGGACTACAAGCAAAAAATTAACATGAAAAAAACCTTTTAGGTTAGTATATGGGAAAGAATCAGTAATCCCATCATAAATTATTGTGCAAAGCTTGTGCATTGCAACAATCGTTGATCTTCCAGACTCTAGCATAGTAGAGTAAATATTGTCATATTTGTTACAACTCGAGGAAGACCGATTTCTCACAGGATTCCATCAACAAGTCTAGAAGGAAACAGAAAAAAACATGGCATGATAAACATATTAAACAAAAAAAGTTTCAAGTGGGAGACTTAGTGTTGTTATACGACAACAAGTTCATGCAACACCCAGGGAATTTTAGGATGCATTGGGTAGGTCCATATGTGATCAATTATGTGATAGAAGCAAGTGTTTTGCAATAAGAAATGTTGAATGGTGAAGTCTTGGGGGGGTTGGTGAATGGGATTCGACTGAAACTTTATAGGGATGGATGACCACTCACGCACTAGTCTGACCCGTGCACATTAGTGATGCCATAAATACCATATGGGGTAATCATCAACAAGGATATTCTAGGTAAGGTGCCACAATTAAAATGAGGACCATGACATCACAGATATAATGAAGTTCCCTAAAATTGCTTCGAACCATTACTTAGATATGAAAATCGATGAAAAGATGTACATACCCATAGCTTAGTTGTAGGTATGGGCCAAAGGGTTGGATTGAGATGGTCTATTGAATATTTTTGAGATCCCACACTTTGGTAGGAGCCAAGAAATTAATGCATGTGTAAAGATGTTATTAAGTTTTGTGGACATTGGATACTTCTGGTTAGACATGACGATTTCTATAGACACAAACTTAATTGGGAGAATCATAAGATTACCATCATAGGGGAAAGATCCTACATTGTTGTTTCCATAAAGAAAGCATGAGAAGGATCTATTAGAGGACATGAAGGAAAAATTCCCACACAATTAGAGGTGTGAGCCGGTTGGATGTGCCTAGTATATGTGACCCAACGATACGATTTGTGATGCAAGCATTGGTGTACAAATTGTTGAGAAAGTGCAAGAAATATAAAGTGCTTACATGAGTGATAACTGCAGCTGAGAAATGTGTAGAAGGGGTAACGATGAGTTGGGAACCAATTTTTGATAGACTGCACAGAAGCACAGGAAAAAGGAATAGAAATCCACTATTTCGGGTTATTACTTATGATTTCATTAGAAACGTGGAAAGAACTAGAGGATGCACACTTTCTGGGTATGAGAGGAAAGACATGCACCAAGTATTAGAACTTGTGGTACACGACACAAAGGGACAACAATTGGAGAACAATATTGAGTTCTATCTATATAAGGAAATGATTAGGAAAAGTATAGAACTAATAATGCAGGATTGGGAAACATACTGGAAGGTCCCATCATATGAACAAGGAATGAAAACATAAGATCTTGATATTGAGGAAGTACAAATCCCAGGAAAAGACACAAGAAAGAAGAGTAAAGACACAAAGACAAAAAAGGGAAAATCAATGCAACATTGAAAGAATCAAAAAGAGGAAAAATAAATGAGTCCACCAAAATCGACAGTAGAAAACTTCAAGAGGTTTGGGGAGTAACTTAAGGAGATCAATGATGACGTGTTTCAACACATGGTAGATAAGAAATAAGGATTGAACAAAAATATACAGGAAGAAATGACTGCATTGCGCCAATTGATGGAAGAAGCCAGGATAACAACTATGCAATAAACAACTGAAGGACCAAGTACAAGCATAATCAGGCAAATAAAAGAAAGACCGCTAGTCTCTCATGAATTATAGGTAATGGGGGAGAACATAATAGTCAATTTGGCACCAGGGGTGATTTAGTTTCCATTAGAGTAAATACAGGAGCAAGTGCACACACTAAGTCACTTTGACTTAGTCTTATCACAGATACTAGGAGAAACATTGCAGGGGTTGCAGAAAAGCATAGCGTAGGAATTGAACCTGTGCATAGCTAAAACATAGGATGATTTGGATAAGGCCACAATTGCTATTGCAAACATGTGGATTGACTACATCAAAATTGAACGAGAAAGGGATGCATCTATGTAGAAGGAAGAATAGGTGAAGAAAGAATTTGACAAGGTTTTAAATGAGATTGTGGAGGTATCAATGGAGATGGATACTCCATTAGAATATCAGATAGAAAAGATCAGCAATGCCATCCAGGGCTTCTGAATGAAAATTATTGAGTTAGAAACATGAATGACAATAAGCACACCCCTAGAAGAAAGAGACCAAAGGGAGAAGACAGTAAGAACTACAATGGAAGGTATCGAGACTTTGGAAGAAAAATGTGTTAATTTGTATGAAGAAAACACAAAAGTATGGAATCAACTGTTGGTGGATTCTGAATTACAGACTAGTGAACAAAAGATTCAAACTGCACAGGGGAAGGCTCATAAGATTAAGGAAACCATCATCAGTTTTCCACCATCAGAGAAGATGATGACAATGCAAGAGAGTAAGAAACTATACTTTGAGATTAACCAGCTGAGGGCCGAGTAGCAAGATCACATGTAACAAATAGAGATGTTGCATAAGAAGCATTAAAAGTTGCAAAGGAAATAACAGAATCACAACACGTGATCAAACACGTAGTGGAACAAGTTGAAGAGAAATGATAGACTCATATCACTGCAGAATTAGTAGAATTTTTTTTGGTAAATGAAACAAAGGTTAAGGACAAGACCAACATAGCAAAGGAGATTTTTGAAAAAATTAAGGAGAAGTTTAAAAAGGCTTAAGTGGCTTAGGACAAGCCATAGGTGAGTGTTGGAGGCCTGTTGGACATGGATTTTGGATGAGAATAACTAAGTTTTTGGAGCTACACCATAGTATATGAAAGGATAAAATGAAGGAATAGAGTGTGTGGAAAGGGCACATTTTGTGACACAAAAGAAGGAAAAGAAACAGTTTAGCGCAAAAGCAGGAAAAACAACAGATCGATGCAAAAGTAGGAAAACAGGTTATGACCCATTCGGGTTTTGGGGGATAAGTTGTTATTAGGGTTTTTATCCCTAATTCTATGTATGAATATGTAAAGGGTAGGGGAATATTAGGATGTTGAAATGAAGAGATTATTTTACTATTGAGAATGAGAGATTAGGTGGTTCATGAGTGATGAAGAGAGTTTTGGGGAGATCTTTTGGGGATAGGAGCATATATGAGAAGTTGCAGAGATAGGCTCACACTTCACAACCACTAAGAAGTTTTGGGGATTACCATATGCTGTATCTTTTGTAAGCACAGTGCATAGGCCTGAGATGATTATTGCATGAAGAGTAATATAAGAAGACAAACATTATGGATGTAGCCTAAGGATTGGGTGAACTACATTAAAATCCTATGTTTGATGTGTGTGTTGATGTGATTATTCATGGATGTTATGTTTATTCATGATTAGTATATATCTATTTAAGATATAGTTGGTGCACAATAATAATGAATGATTTAGTGGGTTGGTTATGTTGCAATCTATGTTACACTGTTTGTGCACACTAGGGTTTAGAGTACTGAATGAATCTTTGATGGGTTAATGTTGCACAACTGTAATGGTAAAAGTAATGATATGTTAGTTAATGAAATCCACATATAGGGTTTTTTGACTGATAAAAGGAAGTTAAATAAGGATAATGGCCACAGAGTGAATACGTATTAATGGTTATGTTGATAGCCTCACATCCCCTCGTCTTTGCATAAAATTGGTTCCTACAGCCCCAGTAGATGCCTTGGGTGAGAATTTACTTGCATGCAGGTGATGCAGAAAGGGTCGGTATCTAAATAGGTTTTGTTGGTTGAATAACTTGAACCTATGGTTTTATAGAATTTGTGCCGACATCCAATTTTCATAGTACTGCTAATGTTTCAGGGTCTAGGGGTCCTCATACCCCCACATCAACCATTATTGGAGGAGGAGTTTCACCTCCTCGTTCAAATACCCAAACAACGGGAACTACCTAGCCTGTGACAGTGGCATCAACTATTATCTCTATGCCATTACTAATTGGTTCCACTCAATACATGAGTGCTACACCATATTCATCCTTTGTTTATGGTTCCTTTTCATTTGGGATGCTGACGATGGGAAGGACTCATGTCCCAACCATCTCTACCTTAGTTTCAATGTGGGGAGTTCTTCAACTCCTTTGAAAGGATTTATATGCATTAGGGGGAATATTCCTCCATAAAGCCCCTTTTTAAGAAGTGTATATTTTTCATCTTTTGAGTCTTTTCTTGGGGATAATCCTTTTGTAGGGTGGTGTAACCAAATGGGTGGAAGTTTCAATCTTATGTCATGCTTGAAGGCTCGAACCCTTTCCTGTTATTTGGTAACCTTGGGAGTATTTATTTCTCCTTTATCAGGATGCCGATAGGGGGAAACCCTTTCAAGAGTTCATGGAATCCCATGCAAGGATCCTTTACCCTTTACTTCATAAGGGATTTTAGTAAGGGTAAACCCTTTCCAATATTTTGGAAACCTGGTGAATGGAGGATATCCTTCTTATGTCTAGAGACCTCATATATTTTATCAAAACCCCAAGTAGTCTGCAAGCTCTACCAGGAAACATGGTGCCAATAAAAATCGAGTTTATTATTTTTTGAGTTCCAAGAAACTTGGGGGTTTAACCCTATAAGTTGGAATTCTATGTCATATATGTGACTTCCTTTTCTGGAAACATTTAACTTGTTGGATTTGTCTAAACTCACAAATGATCCAATGTGTCACAACCCTAATTGGCCTTGGATACTGACCAAAATCCCTACATACATTCCCAAGTTTGAAGGGAAAGCAGACGAGGATCCATGTGATCATGTGATGATATTCCACTTATGATGTTATTCAAACTCACTAATGGATTATTCCATCATGTTGAGATTATTTCAATGCACTCTCATCGCGGTTGCCGTGAAATGGTATATCAAACTTCAAGGATTGTCTTTTCACAATTTTCATGATTTATAAAATTTATTTTTCCTTAATCATTTCCAAATTCTTGTCCAGTATGATGCCAACACTAATATCTTTTCTTCTTTTAGGAAATATTATGCTACTCATATCTCCAATCACATTCAATAATAATGGACAAGGAAGAGGATGATAAAGACTCAAATTCCTCTCGAGTTCCTTTTGGAATGGTTCTTAAAGTATTTGATGCCTTATATCTCCACATAAATCTCTCTCTCAGGAGTGACATCTAAAGAGGAATCTATTTTTAGATCCAAAAAACTAGACCTGATATATTCTTAGTTTGTGGTTTTATATGAAATATTTCCTAACATACTGCAATCAAATAATGATCCTTAGAGAATGAATCCTTGACCACATTCCAATAGTTTTGTTGGTTTTGTTAGTCATGCCTCTAGAGATATGGTCATGAACCAGATGAAACAAATGACTATTCATCCACCTATAGTTGGTTGAGATCATCCTTTGACCTTTCCCTCTCTCCAAACATTTGATGTACATGTTGTGCATACGAATAATATGAAGGATAAATAACAAACCAAAGGGAAAAATAAAAACAAGGGTAAGAAGGGAGGCAGACCCCTAGGGAGGATTGTAGATGAATAAAAGGCATGAGAAGATACTATCAATAAAGCAGAAGAGAAAGTATAAAGAACATCTACTGCTACTGCATCTACACAGTTTGAATTTGCAAAGGAGGAGGAAACATTGGTAGATGGGAAAATAAGAGATAAGGAGAAGGTTCATAAGAAGAATAATGATGATTTAAAAATAAAAGAAATATTGAAGCTGGCAAATTTAAAGATAAAACTGATGCATCACTCACAACAACAACAACATATGAAACTAAGGTGAAAGCAAAGGAAACAACTAAGAAAACAATTCTAGAGGAAGCAACAACAATAGAAGAAACAAAGAGGGAAGACAAAAAAGATATGGATAAAGTAGTAGAATAAGAACATGGGAAAAAGGATGAGTAATCGAGAAACAGTGAGACAGTCCCAATGGACACCGACCTACCATAGATATTCACAACAAGAAATAATGGTCAATCCCAATTTGGTGGGATGGATTTGGGATTATGAGCCCTGTTTAAAGTAGCAGAGGTCCCTAAATTGAATAAATTCACCTATGAAAAGGATTCAAGACAAATCGTGAAATAATAGGTGAAGAAGGGCCCTACAATGGGAGGAGACCCAATCTCAGTTGTTACACATACCCTTGTATGTTGGAGATATTACACACATCTAGGATTTTCCTTTCATTTTATTTTCCTACGTTTATTCGGCTATGTTGAGGGTCCCTTAGTATGATATATTATCCCCTCATTGAGGATATTATCCCCTAGATAAGGGTGCCACATACCCTCTAGTCAATTCTCAGTTACCGTTTGTCAGACTAGTTGAGTGAAGTGTTGCATGTCAACATTGTTTTTTATCACAAAGTGTTGCATTCTAACCTTGGGATCATCAATAGTAAGGCACAATTGAATTGGGATCATCACAAATATGAAAATTCCACATGTGTGAGTTATATTCTCCTCATTTCACTCTAGTTTGACTAGTTAACTGACGATCGCATGGTCAGTTAACTAGGACTAGGTGGTAGTTGACTCTAGTCACTGCTAGTGTGTGTCATATTTCTGTAGAACACTCCTAATGCACATTAATTGACCACTATGGAGAGTTAGTTTTGTGATATAGACTATATCACTTGTATTATATCATTTCTCTCATTCTATTAATGGAAATTCCTTAATTATTTCCTCCATTTTTTGTATTCTCTTCACACCATTTGCAAGATTGGTATGTTTGATTGTTAGCTAGATATTATGTGCAGGTATCTCAAAAAATATACATGGTTTCAGATCCCATAAGACACTATCAACGATTGTCACCAACAATCTTTTTCAGGTACCAAAGATGGAACAAAGTAACAAGAAAGATGAAATTTTTTGCATCTTGCATTCTAACGTTGTATAACTATTTTGAATGGAAGACAAGAATTATACTCCATATCAGAAGTAAAGGATAGTACCAGATAGTCATGGACATAGAAGTATAACCCACCTCAGCATTGGAAAAATCCAAGTACATAAATTGCATGGAAAAGGCTCACGGTCTCATATGCATGACTATTTCTCCCGACCTATGGTTTCACATCGATGCATGAAAGACACCAAATGAGATCTGGACCACCTTGGAAGGACTCTTTGGTAAGGAGGATGAAGTGAGGGGCCATTTTCTCGAAGTAAAACTAAAATCCTTGGATACAAATAACTTTCACAAACTCCAATATTTCTTCACCAAATTTAAATCTCTCCTTTGTGAATTGAAAGATTGTGGTATCGACAAATCCAAACAAGAAAAAAAAAGTAGTTCTTGTTATCATGAAAAAAATTGGACTGTAATTTAGTGTATTTGTCTCCATAATTCATTCTACCATATTCACCATAGGAGAAACCTAGCCCATGCCTTCATTGTCACGGTTTATTGAGGCTTTGACATAGGAGTAGGATAAGCACATTCAAATGGGAATAATCAAGGGCGCAAAGGCACATGCATATGCTATGCATGATGGTATAAACTCTCAAAATCCTAAATACAAAAGGAAAGGATAATAAAAGGCACATGCAGATCCAAAGAAAGAAGGGTAATCCAAACCATTGAATGATTCCTCTAGTTCAAAGGGTGGAAAAGCCAAGCAAGTGAAGAATTGTGGTTACTACAATCACGATAACCATCTAAAATAATCCCGCATGAAGAAGCAAATTGATCATATGACACAAATTGTTCATAAAAACAATATTGGGGACTTCATTCCTGAGGATTCCAAGAAGAAGTCAGAAGATAAAACCCCTAAGAAAGGTAATATTCATGAATTAGTTGTTGTACAATATTATCTTGACACTTGTATTTTAGATTCAAGTTCTTTCCATCATATGGAAAACACAAAGGATATTCTATCTTTTTTAATTGCATGCACGAGACCTCCTATCCTCATGGGGGATGGCTCTCTAGTCGAGCTCACCAGAAAGGGAGAGTGGAAATAGATCATGGAAGCTTTAAGAACATTCTCCATGTTTCTCAAATTTCTGTGAGTATTCTCACAGCGTACCAGATTACATAAGCAGGCTTAGGAAAAAAGGTGGAGTTCACACCAGACTTCGTGTCCATTTTCAACATCAAAGATAACTCCAAATTTTTTGTCGGGGAGATAAATAATAAATCTTGGTTATACAATTTTACTAAGTTTATCGAACCTGATTCCTCTATACTACTTACACATTTTGATGACAATATTAGATTATGGCATGAGAGGTTTGGTCACCTAAACTTTAGGTACATGTAGGAGCTTAACAACAAGGGGATGGTCATTGGGTTACTTGATATCCATGTTTCCGAAGGGGTTTGTGAAGGATGTATCCTTAGAAACCATCCTCAATAGAAGTTTGATAAAGGCAAGGCTCACATGGGCTCCTCTCCATTGGATATGATCCACATTAATATCATGGGTCCATTCCCACATCCATCCATTGGTAAGGAAAGGTACGTTCTTACATTTTTGGATGATTACTCACGTTATAATTGGATATTTTTTCTCAGACAGAACTCAGATGCGATTGAGCACCTTGAAGAGTTCAAGGCACTTGTTGAGACTCAATCAAGGAGAAAGATCAAATCCCTCCGTAAAAATAATGGGGGGGAGTATGTCAACATATATGTTCATAATATTTTTCTTGAGGCCTTGATATAGTTGCAACAGATAGTACCATACACTCTGCAATAGAACGGGGTAGCTGAGAGGAAGAACAAATATCTCAAGGATATGGCCTCCTGCATGATACATGAAATTTCACTTCGTCAGAATCTTTGGGATGAGGCACTTAACTATTCCAACTACATATAGAACATATCCCCTCACAGATTTGTTAAGGATCAGACTCCTTTTGATGCTTGGAGCAACAAAAAACTAGAATTCACCCATTCCCATATCTTGGGATCATAAGCATGAGCCCACATTCCATTTGAGAAGAGGAAAGCACTAAATACACATAGTAATGCATGCATTTTTGTTGGCTACCCACACGGTGTGAAAGGATACATACTTATGTATCCCTCTACATACTATCTCATCATTAAGCACAATTTTCAATTTGAGGAAAGTCTCTCGTGTGCTCCACTGGAGCCTCATGCAAATACTTTTTTCCTTCCACCAGTTTGAGATGATGAGTCTGCACATTCAGGCTCCACTTCAGATCTGATTTTAGATACATATTCAGAAGATTCAAAGAATTCAGATGCACAGTTAGAGAATTCATATGTAGATTCAATGCATGAAAGTGAGGAGCCAAAGAAGATTCCCAAGTGGGTACAATCCACACTTCAGGATGCATAAGACCTTGTTGGGGATCCAATGGATCCGGGGAGGGCCATATATCAGTATGAGGATCCTCCTCATGTACTCATTTCCACTAAACCCATGATGCCTCTGCATTGTTATATGGTTCAGTCTTCATACCCGCATACCTAAAGAGAGGCTGCAAGGAACCCTTTCTAGGAAGCATCCATGTAGAAGGAGTACAACTCTCTCCTTGAGAACTGGACTTGGGATCTACTTCCGATTCCTTCATATAGGATTTTTTTTATATGTAGATGGTTTTATAGGACCAAAAAGGTAGCATATGGACAAGTCATAAGACACAAGGAAATACTGGTTTCCAAGGGATTTCATCAAATACACGAGATTGACTATGATGAGACTTTTGCTCCAGTAGAAAACTTGGTTTCTATCAGGTTGGCCCTTGCCACTAAAGAATCCAGGGGATGGAAAGTACATCATATGGATGTGAAGAATTTTTTTCTTGATGGGGATCTGTCATAGAATATTTATATGGAGCAACCACTTGGATTCATACATAATTCATATTTATTGTGCCAACTCAAAAAGTTTCTCTATGGCCTCAAGTAGGCTCCTAGAGCATGGTACACAAAGTTGGACTCCTTCTTGCTCTCCAAGAATTTTTTTAGATGCAAATATGATCCAAATGTCTACATGTCGAGGATCATTGACTCACGTCTGATCCTAGTTTTGTATGTGGGTGATATTTTGATCACCGACAAATCAGGTTCAATGATTACCTCAGTTAAGGGAATTCTTCTTAACAGGTGTTCGATGATGGACATGGGTCCACTCCATTTGTTTCTTGGTCTCTATATCAGCCAGGATGCTTCAGGCATCAAGTTGTCTCATTCTAAGTATGCCTGGGATCTCTTGGAGATATTCCACTTGATAGACTACAATTCTACACCTATACCTTTCTTATATGGGGTTAGACTTGGGGATGGTTGGGATACACCAGTGGTGTAAAACACCTTGTATCGAAATCTTGTGGGGATCCTTTTATGTCTCACCCACACCCAACTAGATCTGTAATATGTCGTAGGGGTAGTCTCTAGGTACATGTAGGAGACACATGAGTTACATTAGAAGGTTTCCAAGTGCATCCTCAGATACATTCATAAAAACATCAGTTATGGGATCCAATATGCATTAAGTTTCAAGTTGTATCTCATAGGATTCACCGATTCTGACTAGGGAGGCGATGAAACTAATCACAAGTCCACATCCGGATACACTCTCATTTTGGGTTCATGGCCTATATGTTGGTAGAGTAAGAAGCAGTCTGCTATTTCTCTATATTCAACTGAGGCCGAGTAAAAAGGAGTATTTAACATTACCATCCATGCATTGTGTCTATATAACTTCCTTACATAGTTAGGCATCCAATTCCATAGACCAATTTTCATTTGATGTGACAACCAGAGTTCTCTCAAGTTTTGCAAAGACCCAGTGCAACAGAAAAAGACACAACATATAGAGATCCATATGCACTACATCAGAGATCTAGTCTACAAGAGTATCATTGAATTTAATTTTTTTCCTTCTTATGAAAAAACTGTTAAAATATTCACCAATACTTTAACTCAGTATAATTTTCACTCTTTGCTCGACCGTCTTGGAGTGAAGGAAACAATTGCTTAGAAACTGGATTTCTCTTCTTTTGATAAATTGTATTTTGAGGGAAAGGGTTCCAATGAGGTTTTCTCACTTTGCTCACTTTATCTTAGTGTTCATTAGTTTCATTGTTCATGGGTACGAAACATGGACTCTATTGTCAGGACCCATTCATTATGTATACTGCATTGTAGTGTTTAAGGGGGGTGTTGGATATATTACACACACTTATGATTTTCCTTTCATTTTTCATTTCCTATGTTTATTTGGCTATGTTGAGGGTCCCATAGTTTGATACATTCTCCCCTCATTGAGGATATTATCCCCTAGACAAGGGTGCCACATACCCTCCAATCAATTCTCAGTTACCATTCAATTAGACTAGTTGAGTGAAGTGTTGCATGTCAACATTGGTTTTATCACCAAGTGTTGCATGATAACCTTGATATCATCACTAGTAATGAAAAATTGCATCACAATCATCACCAATAAGGAATATTCCACATGTGTGAGTGATATTATCCTAATTTTACTTTGGTTTGACTAGTTAACTGACGATTGTATGTCTAGTTAACTAGGACTAGGTGGTCGTTGACTCTAGTGACTACCAATGTGTGTCATATATCTCTAGAACACTCATAATGTGAATTAGTTGAAGACTATGGAGATTTAGTTGTGTGATACAAAGTATATCACTTGTATTGTATCATTTCTCTCATTTTTTTAATAGAAATTATTTCATTCTTTCCTCCATTTGTTTCCTTCTCTTCACACCATTTGCAATCTATGTACGTTTTATTGTTAGATAGATATTCTATGCAGGTATATTAGAAACTCTATACTATAACCAGATATGTTAGAGAAGCTCCCATCTACATATCCTCTGTTGGCTCGGCCTTTATGACCTCCATAGAAGACAATGTCTAAGACTTGTGCCAGCAGAATCTAGGGAAGGAAGTGAGGATTATAGAGCTTGAGGAAAAGCTTCAATAGGTAAAGGTAGAAGAATGCATCCTACAAAGCTTCAAAGCTAGCATGGAAAAGGTAGGAACTGAGCAGGAGGAATCCATTATTGACATGTATGCACACTTGCACATGTTCTAGGACATAGCTTCTATCATCATGGATCAACACAGCAAGGTGCAGACTAATATCACATAGTTCAACACTATCTAGGAGGGAATGAACAATATTGATACATGGATTGCATAAAACATGGATGCATGGGTCACGATCTATCATCCCTCAACCATGGAAAGGGGAAAATACATTTATGCACTATATCGTTGTCAGCAAGAGGGAAAAAAGGAAGATGGAGAAACTACTAGCTCAATGGTGATATGTTCATGCATACACAAGGTAGCGCAAGAATTTTTCAATATATGTTGACTCCCCAAGCTAGAAGAGATTGTAAAAATCCTTGTAATGGAGGAACTTGTTGACAAGATATAGAACAAAAAAATTTGTAGACAACATGTTACTGAGTTAGCCACCACAGTAAAAACAGACCTAATAGAAAAACACCTCATTCAACTGAGAAAGGTTCATAGTATGGTTCAATCATTCATGGCTACATTGTTAAAATATAAGCAAGCCCTCGATGACAATGTAGCTATGCATACGACCACCATAGAAGAGATTGTATACCGTAGACTCGTACCTTTGTATGATCAACTAGAAATATGGATAGCATACCTTCAAGAAAAGATTCCATAAAAGAAGAAACAAAAAATTCAAAATTGCTATCATCTACATTATATTTTTTCTTTTCTAAACTACTCCCAATTTTGTCCTTACTTACACATGTGATCAAGTAGTGGGAAGATGAACAATTTTGTAACAGTTTCTTTAGGGGAATGCAAAGAGTCATAAGGGATTTAGGAAAAACCAATATAAATATATTAAGAAGCCCACTTTGGAGTGGCTCTTCAAGCATTGTATAAACTAAAGAAATAATTCGAGGACAAATAATATGTCAATTAATATTAAGAAGCGCTCAGGGCCAGTTTTCGAAAGAGAGAAGAACTTGTGTGTGTGGTTTTTTTGTTGTGACCTATTTCAAGTGGAATGTATGTTGATCACATGGAATATAAAGACAATGTTTTCTTATAGACTAATCTGATGAATTCAATGTCTTTTTTCATTTTTTCTATTATTTATTATATTTATAAGTCTCTAGCTCATGAGTTGTTATGTATGCAGAAATAAAATATGGACTTTTCTGGTTATATGTATGTATGCATATGTTTCTAACTTTGCACCTTTATTTCAACTATTTAGGTGAGGCTTTTTTCGTAGAGTTTAGTTTCATTACAAATCATTTCGGTTACTTCAGTTCTCCCTTATATAGGATAGGATAGATTAGAAGTATATTAGATTTATTTTCATACATAGTATTCATCTACATGTTTTCATTGTATAACCATCCATATTCATCCTCATAACCAACAAACGATAGTTGGTCCAAATTCTGGATCAGTCTTCTAAACCAGATGGTGCATAGTCTAATTGGGACCGTGAATTGGGGAGAACCCCCTACTATTGTGGGGATATTTTAGCCCTGTCAACAAACATATTATATATCAATATGATATTCCCTTCATGATGGAAAAAAATTACTCAAAAAACCAAGGAGAAAACAGTTTTCAGACCATACGTCCAGCTACATCCTAGAAAAAGGTTGTAATCGAGAGAAGCATAGACTACTTCCACTTCTATAGGAACAAATTTCCCCCCTAACTATATAAGAAAGGATTAAATAATCCCATGTGTCCTGAAGGATCTTCCATCAAACATCGTTATTAAAGTTGGATATTGGGTAAGATCAAGTGATCTGATTTCTCACCAACAAGACAAAGAAATTACACAAGTCAAAGCACCCTCATCTACAACCATTATAAATATGGTTTTAATGTTGTACACTACTTGTATATGGACTCTGACATGATAAGTAAGGAGGGGATTGACATTAGAAGTGA
>JZKD02S0138011.1:0-11540 GCA_000966675.3 Picea glauca
CAAGGCAAGGCAAGGCACTCAAGAGGATTCAATGGAAAACGAGTCATGGTCAATTGACGAGGACATGACTCATAAATACAAGGCGAGAAAATTATTATATATCAAAAGAAAGAAAAAACAAGCCTAGAACAAATGCTTATTGTGGAGAGAATGATTTGGAGTAGGAAGCAAGTATAATGAGCATGTGGAAGAGATTGATTCAATTCAGAGTAATATGTGACATTCAACATAGTCATTAATTGAATTGATTGAGTTGCAAGAGAAGAGTCTACTCATGAAAAACCAAAAAAGCAACATTATATCAAACTATAAAGAGTTGTCCTTGCACTACATTGTTATTGTCCGCTGGTAGGTTATAAATGGCATTGAATTGGCTATTATTTGCAAAAAGTTGAAAATGTTCTTCCATGTGTCATTTCCCCACCAAAAAAATGAATTATGTCAAAGGTAACTAGTGATAAATCTAGAGTCAAAATACCAAGAGGGGTATCTTTAACACTCGGGAATGTTTGATCAATCCTTGAGAACATGTATCATCCCTCATGCTTTAAAAGGTTGTTGATTTCTCCCATCCGCTAGTTGCTTAAAGAGAAATAAAAAGGTAAAGAACTATGAAAATAAATTTAGATCGTAATGGGAGATGTGGGTATCTTTGTCAGGGCTATGGATGATCATNATGACGGGTACAGCTCGCCTCCTACAAAGGCGCCCACAGACAACACCAACCCTTGGTCTTACTATAACTGGACATCCCTAAAACCACATCACCTCATTACACATGGCTTGAATGACCTTTTGAGGAAAATTTCCATTTCTTGTGGGTATTAGCCCAATAGGTTGGCCTTTTGGTTTCCTTAGCTTTGTATAGTGGGTCTGTGTAATGTCTTTGAGCTCTTAGAAGATTTGTTAGGGATTTCATGCATATGTTTAATAATTTTAATGATGAGATGTAATTTACATTGCCATGATGTCTAGGACTGATGAGCCCATGGAGGGCGTAGTCTTTGATGTGCAGGACCATGCCCGGCAGACAGGTGCCAGAGGATCGATGCACATGGGGAGATGATTAGTTCGAACCTCCATGGGGCTGAAGACCCCATCAGATGGTTGCTGGGATGGTAGAGGCAGGACAAGAGTTGTGACGAGCCCTTGCACAGACAAGAAGAAGGACGCCCTTATCAGGACGTTTTTGGCAGAGATGTGACCCATGGGGATCAGCCCCTTGCAGATGGGACGATGGTCTTGATGATCAAGACGCCACCCAGGGCAGCTTGGACGATTTCTGGAGCATGTGGCAGCGTGTTGGGCTTGTTTGGCACGTGTGACAGGTTGCAGGAGCCCTAGAGGGGCCAACGTCTGGCTTACTGGATGTTGATCATGCCCTCAAAGGGCCAACGTCTCCCCTATAGGGGCCTGACNGAAGTTTTAGCCTAGCCATAGCTACACTAGACTTCCTCTTTTCTTGAGTTAGTTTTGAGCACAAATTGAAGAAAGAAGGCATCCTAGGCCTAATTTGTTTTACACCTAGGGTTTATTTCTAGGGTTTGAAAAGCCTTGTCATCTAAACAACACTTTTCAGCCATAGGTTTGTGCTTATAAGCTAGCCATTTGCCAAAGAAGTCTTGAGGAAAGAAGAGAAAGCCTTAGGCCTAGTTTTAGCTTGTTTGAAGATGACTTCATGGACAAATTTTGAAGATGACTCCATAGCCCAATGAATAAGGAAATTGGTCTTCAGATTCTAGATTCTCAACAACCCACAAGGGGTTACAGTCTCACAGTTGGAGCTAGTTGTTGATCAAAAACTTGGTTACCTCAGTTTTCCACCCTTTGGAATTAAAAAAAATTATATCAAAAGAAAGAAATTTTGAACAATAATCAGTGCATGATGAATCCCTTAGTATCGACTTCGTCATGCATTTCGTGAATTCAAAATCTGAGTTTGTATGCTCAAGATATCCAAGTTTTTGTCCAACCGCCTAAAGAACACTTTTTCCATGTGAAACAAAGCTAATTTTTCTTGGAACCATGCTCATGTCCTTGGAATTCTTAGAACTATGCTCATTTTCTTGGAACCATGTTCAGTTCTTGGAACCACATTATTTTCTTGGAACTCTCTTATTTCCATATTTCTCTCATCTCCCATATCTCGTTATCTCTCATAGAATTTTCTTGAAATTTTCTTATCCCCTTCCTATTCTCCACACTTAGAATTTTTTATATTTTTTNATTTCGCTTTTTTTATTTCATATTTCCCACACTACTCTATACTACTCCATACTCCTCTCTCTTCACTTCACCTTAACCCTAGTTCCATAATTAGTTTTTTTTGTGTCCCCCACCACCTCTGTGGGATCACCTTCACCTTCGATCCATGCCTTCACCTCTGATTACCCTCCTTATATCTCCTCCATCCTCACCATTGTTGGTTCACACCCCTTTATCCCTCTACACCCCCTCACCTCCGAAAATATGCCATTACTATACTCGTCACAATTTTTTTGTGTCAGCCCCCACCTCTGTAGATTCACCTTCACCTTCGATCCATGCCTTCACCTCCAATTACCCTCCTTATCTCCCCTCCCTCCTCACCACCATTGGTTCACATCCATTTATCCCTCCACACCCCCCTCACCTCCTACAATCTTTCATTACTCTACTCGTCACACCTCCCTCCCTTCTCATTCCATTTCTCCTTCCCATACTTAATGTATTTCCTAAGTCCTCCCCATTTTATTGTTAACCAATAATTCCATGACACATGGTAGCCAATGGGATGTTTATTGTCAACCAATCATTCCATGACACATGGCATCCAATGGGACAATGACATGGCAACCAATGGGACGATGGCACATGGCAGCCAATGGGATGATGACACATGGAAGCCAATCAAACTATGACATGTGGAATCTAATGACATCACAACACGTGGCATCCTAGGAAAACCTATCACATTATGACACATGGCGATGACGTGGGATATGACTTAGCACTGACCAGGCAATGACATGTGTTATACAACATTTTGTCATAGTTGTTAATATTGTCTATTCTCTGACACCTTAAAAGCATAAGACTTTGGAAGGAGAGTTGGGAAGAAGTATTTTGGAAACAAGCAACTCTAAAAAATCCCAAAATTTAAGACTCGTTGCTTGTTGCTTTCTAGAAAGGGGCGACAACCCAAGTTGTCGCATTCTACATCACTACAAAGTGTGAGAATGTTACTTTCTACTCCAATATAAGGGTGCGACAACCTTTCGTACATGGAAAAAATAAGAGATTCTTGAATCTTCTAGAAGAGAAGATTAGATGATGAGTTGTTTATCGATAGGTGTGGATCTCACCCGCCTCTCCTGATTTGGTGAGATCCTAACCTCCTCATGGATTTCTATCTACTCTATAAAAAAGGGCAACTTCCAAAGAGAAAGGGGAGAAAGAATATAGGAATAAAGAGATTATGGTGAATTGAGAATAGATTCAAATTTGTAATTGAGAGTTTGTGAATCTCACTTTGGACCTAAGAGATTTAGTTGTGCCAAAGTACTTTGGTGATGATGATGGCATATATGGAGGCTATGAGGGTATTGAAGCATTGAACAAATGGAAGGAGCTTGTCAATGCCAAGGCATCGGTTGTAAGTTGTTTCCTAATTATTTAATACAATGATAGATTTTCCTTTCCTAACTAAGATTGCCAATGATCTTTGTGTGTATTTCTCCTTGGTTATTTACATAGGTTTATTGAGATATATAGATATTGGTTGCTTTCATTGTTTTATTTGTTCCTCTTGCAGATCTCTACTTTTATGAAGCATTTAATTGAGAACTTGGAGTTACAACTTGCGAGTACAAACAACAATTAAAAAGGTATGAACTTCTATCATTTATGTTGCTTTTGAACCTAAAGAAAAGAGTGTATTATGTTCGGTTTTGTTCTAGTTTCGGGTGCCCAAACTAGGGAGATTGGTTTGTGTCCACATTCACTAATTTATCCACAACAACAGGGATGCTTACTAGGCATTGACTAGGTACTTAGTGGATGTTGACTAAGCTATCAAAATATTTAATTATTTCATAAATTTTCTAAGGTTCAAGCCTTCGTAGTCTCCATAGTTTCCTTATGTTCCACATGGAGTGTATGTTAAGTGTTACTATATAAAGAATTAACTTTAAAATACCACAATGAATGTGGGATGGGAATTTTAAAAGAAAAGGTGAATTTAAATGGAGGGCTAGGATTGACCCAAGAAATTGATGGACGATGGTCGAGTCTCTGACTTTCCAACCTCATATCTTGAGATCTGAGCATCAATTTTTGAAAATCTATACCTTGTTGTGTTAGCACTCAAAATGTAATGGTAAAATTTTTTAGCATCTTCATCGAACTTATGCTAGATTCACCAAATTTCTTGATCATCTGCCTATGTCATAGCTGTTTGGACTCTCCATTGAGTCTTGACAGATTTATTGATCACTTTTGACTTAGAAACCCTGTGAATTTGGTCCTTTAAATTTGTGTTCAAAAAGCCTCATTGAGTCTCAATGAGTTTCCATTCGTCAATTTTTCTCTGAACTCTTATGACTTACTTGCAAAAAATATAAACCGTCATTTCTCCTAGATTTTGACTCTCTATAGTTTCCTATATTTTCAAATAGAAGTATACATTTGCTTTCTTACTCTAGTCAAAAAAGTGGTGTATGTATTAGTGATATATTTTATATTTACTAAATACCCTTTTAAACTATCAGTCCACAACCATACCTCATATTTCGCATATATCAAAGTCCACAGTCAACACATAAACCAACAACAAGCCTAGCGCCGAGCCTAAGACTAACCTTCTACATAACTCATCGATTATATGTAGGAGTATGGGCACATATAAGCCTGAGACTAACCTTGTAAATAACTCATCGATTATATGTAGGAGTATGGGCGCATATAAGCCTGACAATCTCTAATTTCCTAATACATGTGGGATATGCCCATATGGCGAAATTTTAAGAAAAAACACAGAGATGTTATGACAAAGAGTTGATAGTTGTTGGTTTTAATGCATATAGTGCCAGGCTACAAGTTTGGGGCGAATGCTAATAGTAGACCAAAGCTCCAGGTGTCGAGCTTGAGTGTTGAAGGTGCCAAGGGGAATTCTACGTGACTTATGTTATGTATTATACAAGTTCATAATGCCTACAACCAAGTGTATAAAATGGATCAGAACCTTACTTAATAGGTTTGCAGGTATCGAGATCATGTGTAAAGCTTCAATATCTATTTGTTTGTGGATAAAGACATATCCATGAGGTAGGTAAAGCTCAAATGTTCATAGCTGTTGAAAAGCTTGCCCGATCTGAAAAGCAAGAGGGTTTTTGTCAGGAATGATTTGAATATTCTCTTCAATGAAAATCGAAACATCATCAATACTGATGTACAAGATGTAATAGACCTCTCTTTTTCTAAATCGTGACTTCCCTATCTATCCTGAACGCTACTTCCATTGGATTGATCGAAGTATCAAAATCTTGTTCCTGCATAATCTTTTCCCCTGGAAAAGAAATATGAGGTATGGTTGCTTGGAAAATGTGAGCATGCATAGTAAAAGCTAAAGGATCGAGCAACCACAACAATTGGACTAGGATCTCCTCCTGATATTGAGATGCAATGGAAATTTATTTACCTATGTTAGCGGAATTTCGTATAGCCATGCTTACTTGTGCTCGCATCGGTGTTATTCATTCGGTGGTATTTGCTGAATTTTTAAGCTGAGTCCCTTGCTCAACGAATTATAGACTGCAAACCTAAAGCACTGCTAACTTGCAATATT
Source organism: Picea glauca (assembly GCA_000966675.3). NCBI lineage: Eukaryota > Viridiplantae > Streptophyta > Pinopsida > Pinales > Pinaceae > Picea > Picea glauca. The sequence continues at coordinate 5,825 of JZKD02S0138011.1, forward strand.
GTTCGTCGGGGTGTTAAAGTTATCAATATGAAAGAAATAGTAGATACTGCACTAGTGGAACCATCTAAAAATGGAGTTTATGTAGGTGTATGTTTGACATATGCAAATGAGGTTGCATTAAATAAAACACACCATGGAAGAAAGGAAGAGGTTGCTAGTGACAGTATACAGAGAGTTGTAGTGGATGACAGGGAATATATGAGGAGTTCCCGGGGAATGGAGCAGTTCAAGAGCCAGAACCATTTATGCTTATAAGTTGCAAAAGATATGAGCTTGCTGTAAGCATGTCTACCGATGGTACATGCAGAGTTTCTGGAATACCATAGTCAGTAGTTTCTGGATTTTGAAGCATTCTTTTCAAGTGTAGCTGCATATTCATTTTTGTTCTCGAAAGAATTGTGTACACAACAACTTGAAATATATGTATAAATCTTGCACCATCGACTTCTATGGATAACAAATGTTCAGAGAGACAGACAATTTCTGAGAACCCTGTATTCCATCTAATCATAATAGTATAAATGAGACTTCTATGGAGGCATAGTATGTTGGGTACTTGTTAACAGATGTTGAATGTGTAGAACAAGAATTCCTCCTACTTTGTGGAGTGGATACTAAACAATGTTAAGGGGTTGAAGATGTCATCCACATTCATTGGAAATTCCACATCAATTGAGAAAATATTTTAGCGCATGAGTGAGAAATTCACAACTATGTTCAGGTGAAAAGGTAGGTTATTGATAAGTGGCAGAGCACCTCAAATTTATATATTTGAAGCACAAAATCGGTTGCAGCATTCCAAATTAGAGGGATGTAACTCCAACATTTGCGGTAGATAAAACTTGACATATGGAAGACTTAAATTTGAATTTCCATCAAGTCAATCAGATCATGTTTTCAAGGCAGTGAATCATCAGTGATTGAGTACAGATGGAAGAATATCACTAAGAGGATCATTCCAAATCTAAGGAGATTTGGCTCCAGTTACAATCATTCGAGACACCTCACAGTCTATTCCAGATTTATTTTATTTATTCTTTTATTGTTTCTTCCTAAAAATAAGAGACAATTTGTTAACTCTATGTGTATATATTTTTATCATTTGTAAAAGAGTAGAGNGGGGGAGAAGTCTTCATCAATTTGATTCAATTTTTTGAATTGTAAGCAAGATTGAGACTAGGAGTTTGTTGAGTATGTATCTGAATGCAGAATTTCCTCTCTGAGTTTTTTATTAGAATTCTATTTCTTTCCATTCCTTTATGTATATGTGGATGGATTGCAAAACTCATAGTGTCTATAATTCATTTTATGATTAAGATATGTCATTATTTTATTGCATTAGTGGATTTAGATCCCACATATAATTCACTGTTGCAATTGACCATTTGTATATGATTTTAGTGTATTGAGTTTGTCGATACAATAGTGTTATCCGTTCCATATCAATTTTAAATCATTTGATCTATTCATAGAGGACTTTGTTTGTCAGAATGTGTTCATCATAGTCTTGTCTAAGTGAGGCTTAATGGTTCATAGATTGATCCACCCTAAAAATTATTCCATCCAACCAAATAGTTTATGTTACCAAGCTCATTCCCTTTACAGTTGAGGAGTGGCTCTTGGAGTGATAAAACGTTGAAAAGGTAATTCGATGAGGAAGATGATGGAACAAGTTTCAAGAGGATAAATTGACCATAACTCTCCCATAAATTGAGATAACAATCAACTATTTTTTCATAGTTTGTTGATCAATCTGCTTGGAACCTCAATTTTATGAGTTTATATCTTAAGATCCAGAAGTCCAAATTGCACTTAGGAGGACTCGTTGGAAAGTTGTGATGATGAATATTGCATCTAAAATGGTCTCCATGGATGAAAGGTCAAATATATTTCCCTGAAAATTAAAACACAATCCACTTTAAAAAAAAGGCAATCAATTAAAAAAGTTTCAATATAAAAGTTCATTAAAAACTTTTATTACAGACGAAATGGGCCCCACTTCAAGGTACAAATGTCAATGATACAAATTCATTAATGATACTTCGTTGAGGCATTAATTAAAGTGGTTATTCCAAGAAGAAAGGGTGTGGAATTTCCTAGAAGGACTAAAACCCTAACCACTTTAAGAAAACATTGAAAGCAGATTTTAAAAGAAGGAAGAATCATCAAAGAAAGGGTTAAAGGAGGGCAATAAGAATATCATAATAGAAAATTTCTAGCCATCAGTATGCAACTAGGTCTCTTACCAACAAACAAAGATATCCATTCTTCTTCTTCTTTTTTATTTTTACACCATTTTCTCAAGGCTTTATTCTTGTATTTCTAGACTGAACATAAGGTTGAGTTTTAAGTGTCTTTCTTGTATTATTCCAAGACTCTTTCTATTAAAAATGTCATGGAGTATTTAGAACCATATATGTAGCTTCCAAATGTGAGCCAAGATTGTCTATTTTATTCATGAATATTTAGTCCTTGTGTTTGACAAGCTTTATTTCTGAACATTTAGTCAATTGGTTTGATTATTGTTGAATATATTTATGAAACTCCACAGAGAACTACTTCAGGGTATCAATTTAATGATTTCTCAAACCTTGGGATCTCAGAGCATGAGATTTTTGAAGTATGCCCATCAAATTCTTCTCGGTTTTGAATGCATAACTCATTTAAAGCTCTCTGAAAAGATCAAAACCATTTCATTCTTTTTCTTGTGAAGATATGGATGTATCCTTTATTTGTATGTGATTTAGAGGGTTGTATAAATGATGTTAAGTGTACATTTATTCTAAATCTTTTCTTCAACATTTTTATCGTAAACAAGCTATTTGTTGCACATAAATATCAGATCAGGTTATCAAGTACCATTCCTTATAAAACTAAGCAATAACTACTTGGGGTTTGTTGTCTAGCATTCTCCCTAATCCAAGAACGTCAAGATATATGTTTCAAATTATGACAGAGGAGTACCACCTCTATAAAAACGTAGGGGGGTATTTTTATCATTGTGAGGTTGTTATTTGGATCTTGACCAATCTAAACATCAACAACTACATGGTATGCCACAATATGTTTTCACATACCATGATCTCGCTTTCACTAGCAACTTCTGAAAAAAATTGTTCAAGCTCTAGAACACTCAATTGCATCTTAGCACTACTTATGACCTCTAGACTGATGGTCATACTGAAGATATCAAAAAGTGTTTGGAAGCATATTTGAGGTGTTTTACTTATGAACAACTATTCCAATGGGTTAAGTGGTTACCCCTAGCAAAATGGTGGCATAATACAACTTATCATGGTGCCACTCGCATGACCCCGTTTGAGGCGATCTATGTCCAAAATCCCCCATCAATATTATCTTACTCACCATGTGTCTCTAAGGTATAAGAGGCCGACAAAACCATTACATATCGGGCTGATATTCTTTTCACTCTCAAAGATAATATGGTCATGGCTCAAAATTGGATGAATCGACATGCTAATCAACATTGCTATGAACACCATTTTGAAGAAGGGGATGAGGTGTTCCTTTGTCTATAGTGGTATAAGCAGACCTCCCTCAAATATGACCACCACCAAAATCTTGTTCCAAATATGTATGGCCCCTATAAGATCCTCAAGTGTATTGGGCTAGTGGCTTACACAATAGAACTTCCAAGCCACTCTAAGATCCATTTAGTGTTTCATGTCTCTTGCTTAAATAAAGTGGTTGGATCCAACTATTGTGTTCAAACTAGTCTACCTAAATTAGATGAAGAAGGTTCCATTTGGTTGCAGTTGGAGGCCGTCCTTGAAAAATGAGAGAATTATTTCCACCATCGCACTATCCTAGAAGTTTTAATACAAGGGAAGGATAAACAGCCAAAGGATTCCACACTAGAACCAACAACCATTCTATAACACTTCCCACATCTCTATCCATGGGGACAAGGATGATTTTTAACGGGGAGAGGACATGTTAGGGTCCTAACCTCCCTAACCCCCTAAGTGGATAGATTACTATGAATTTCTATGTATGGAGGCCATCATTAGTAAATAAGGCCCATGTATCAATGTATCGTAATAAGGATTAATAGAAGGTTCTTCCTACTAGAAAGTTCATTCTTTAGGATGTTCTTAAGGGATAGAAAGTACTATATAAAGATGTTGAAGCATTTTAAAAGATGTCTTGGAAATCATTTGTAATTTTAGCTATGCTCTATTGGAGTTTTCCCCCTCAAAGAGGCAAGTGAAAATTGCTTCCATATCAATACAGGTATATTACTATGATTCTTATCTATTGTGTTTTCCATTCTATTTCTTTCACCAATAGATTTGAGTAATATCTATAATTTCTACTCTAAATATTTCCAATTGACACATCACACATAGAGCCTTAATCTTCTTACTAGAACCATGTAGCCTTTTTTTGATGAGTTTGCAACTAAACTCTGTCTCCCACCTAAAATGTTTTCTTAGTTATGTGTTGATCATGTAGGGCCTTGCACTTTTCCTGTGACTTCTTCAACATCTTTAGTACTTGAAAATGGATCTACCTAATATTTTCAACAAATTTATTCTCTTTAATGCTTCTTCTATGACCTCTTGCTTGAATCCCCCTTGTTATCCATATATAACATCCAAGGGTGAAGTAAACAAATATTGAAAGCAAGTTTCGAAAGGGGACTTACTGATAGAGGTATGGACTGCTTTGTTATAAGAGTGTTGAGTATAGATTAAATTTTTATCCCAAGTATTTGGATGCTTCTAATTATAATCCCTCAAAAATTGAACCAAAGTCTTGTTGACTACTTATCTCTACCCACATGTCTGAGGATGGAAGGCTATAGATTTCTTTAATTTGGTGTCCATCTTCTCCCAAAGTGTTGTCCACAAGGCATTGAGAAATCTGGTATCCTTATATGAGATGATGCTCCTTGGTATCCTAAAGTGCACCCAAACCTATTTAAAGAACATGTTTGCTTCTTCTTGTCCTTTGATGGTATTTTTACAAGGTATAAAAATGCACATCTTGATGAACCTATCACTACTACAAACATATAGTCATGTCCCTTCCTAGTTGTTGCCAAACCACCTACAAAATCCATGGAAATGTTTTCCCAAGGTTGAGTGGGTACATGTAATGGATGGTATAAACCTTGATTTATATTACTAGGCTTAATATTCATCCTCTAATATATCGAGCTACATCTTCTTGCATTTTGGGCCAATACACACACCTTTGTAAGTTGGCAATTGTCTTCCCAACACCAAAACGTACTGCAACCTTGTTGGTTGTGGAGCCTGATTATCTTCCTGATTCAGAGGTCCTTTCTTTCAGCCGTGTTTATACCCCATGAAGTATTTACACCCCAGAATTATGTACACTCTTCCATGTGGGGGAGTGTAGAGGGGGGGTATCTCCTCTCCGGGGTCTGGGGGCAAGAAGGGGTTCGGGGCGAAGCCCCGAAGCAAAAATTGCCTTGTAAAAGTATATTGTAATTTCATTGTAAATTTGGACCATTCATTATCAGGTCGCAGATCTAACGGTAGAGATTATGTTAGGGTTTTTTTCCCTAGAAGGCAACCCTCTTTTATGAGGGAAATGTATCGCGGCTATGGCTGATGGTGAATATTGTATTATGAGAGAGGATACTGTGAGAGAAAGAAGAGGAAGTTACAACGAGTTTTGCTGTAGGTTGTATCCCTTCATTTGCTGGATAATAATAAAGGAAGGA
>JZKD02S0138044.1:0-13733 GCA_000966675.3 Picea glauca
CTGTCGGCCCGAGAACCCGCGATCCAAAAAGTGGCTAAGTATGGAGGTCTGCTACATATTTTGTGTCCTATTCTATGCTTAATTTTTTGTCTGTTGGCTTGTCAATTTGTATATCACAAAACTCTCAGTACTATTTGTAGGCATCAGTTTTGTGGAGATACAATAAATATCTTCGGACATCTAGACTAGAACTTCCAGTGGTCCAAGGCATACTTTTACTATTCATCCCATTTCACCCATAAAACAATTATTTGAATGTCTGGGATCGCTCGTGTAGGCTGTGTCACTGAAGTTTTTGACTGTAAGGAGGTGGTCTCTTGGTGCATCGAAAGATATATTCTAGGCCAAATAATTATTCCACTATGCGACCATTCTCTTGTTTCTTTGTCACCTCAGGCCTTCTGTGAGATGTTAAAATTGCTAGAGCTAACATTGACGTTCAGAGGACAAGACTGCAAGTAGTTTCTAGAAAAAACATGATAATGGGTTGGAAATCTTAGTCGACTTCCTCAAAGACCCAACAACAGTTCCTGTAGATATCACAAGATTGCAGGTAAGTTCCTTTAGAAATCCATTACGGGAAATTGCTTAGTTGTTTACAAGAATAACGGGGCAGGCATCAATGATAAGCATTTCCCATATAATTATTTATATTTTGTATTTCACAAACAAGGAAAAATACATTTTCAATTGGGGGAAGCTAATTTCCATTGATCTTCATTCCTAGTTGTCAAGATTCAAAGAATCGAATAAATTTTATATGTCATCCTACTTGATTTTTGCAATAATGCATTGCTGCCCGTTTCCAAAACTTTCTCTTTCCAAAAAGATAAATTGTGGATTCAACCCAGTAACATTCTGGTATGAGGCCCTGTGGAGGCACAAGGCCTCCCATTGTTTTTATGAAGTTTTTAATGGCTTTGTCTCAGTTTTCAAAGATTTATTGTTACTCAAGGATGCTCCGCGGATGTCTGGCCATGCAACCAAGTCTTTGAACAGAAAGGGCACACTTGAAGAAAAGGAAAATCACAGTGTCCTAATGGTCTTTGGATCTAAGGAAAATCATGCTTTCCATTCATGCCACATCACAGACAAGATGTTTGTTGCAGAAATAGCAAGGCAATACAACGACTGGTTGCATTTTTTCCATGACAAGAAAAAAAAATAGTTCATTCCTCTGCCATGGAAAGTCAAAGACATTGTGTGTAGAAAAATGGACAAGATTGACGAGTTTTCGACCCATTTCAAGAAATTGAACCTAATGTATGCTGAAAGGCTAAAAGGGTTCGACCCTAATGGGATATTTTGAGAACATTTACTGGCAGTTGGCTTTAACAACCCTTTTATTCATAGACACCTGACCCAAGACACGGATAGTGTGGACAACAATCCTGCTTCTGCCAATTGTGATACAGAGACATTGAAAAGTGTGATTGAATTGTACATACAACATGGAAAAGTATCTGGCGATAAAAGTACCTAGTCCCTCACCAACACTCCCAAGAGCACGACATCATGGAGCATCGCTTCGAGGGCCCACCCCAGTAATAAAGAAACCCAGAAATGTTCGAACGGAGGAGAATATAAGAACCCTCCTCGCATAAAAATTGATATTTCTCACAAACTTCCAGTGACAAAGAAGAGAAAAAACAATGCAGGCGAGGCAGAGGAACCCAAAATTGAAAGTGAACAACTGTAACTTGAAATTGAAACTAAGCACATGCACAAAATTGGGTTGTCCATGGTGGAAATTTTTGAGACCAAATTTTTTTATGAAGATGAATACTTCGTATTCCAAAGCGTTGTTTTTGACAGCCAATCTAAAAGCATGGTCATTGAAAAGAGAGATGTAACAAACAGGAAAGGAAAATATTGCACAGAGATTAACTTTAGGAAAATGCAACCATCCCAAATCTCCTCATTTCACCAAGTAACCGGTGAAATTCTTCGTGATTGCATTGGATGAATTGAGACGAAAAATGCCAATCTAAAAGACCGCCTCAATGAATTTGAGAAAACTTTCATTGCAACTCCAAAATTTTCCAATCCTTTGGCAAAAATCATTCCTGCTACCACTACAACTAAGATGAAAGCATCCTCTACCCTCCTTTCATGCTCTAGATCCTTTGTAGAGAATAACATCAACAAAATAATGTAACTAGTTAATGAATCCTGGGAAACATCACAAAATTTAGTTTCCTTTGGAAAGAAGGCAAATGGTTTCCTGGAACATTTGGAGGAAAATTTAAAAAAGGACCAGCATTTATGTGAAAAGGTGTTGACCCATTTTTCCAACTATGCCATCAACACATCGGAACTGAAAAGAAGACAAGATAAAATCCCCTCGCCAAAGCGGGCCAAAAAAGTAAAAGCATTCTGGAAAAAGAAAATTAACAACCTAGAGCTCATTGTCAAATCATGTAAACAACTCATATCAGAAAAGGAAAATTTATTCACAAGCCTGATCCAAATGGACTTAACCGGAAGTACCAACGAGGTTCAATACCCAAACTTAATTCTCAAATCCTTGTCAATCACCAAAGAATCCTTCCAGGAACAAGTTGATATTTTAAAGGGGTTGTCTTTCAAAAAGTTTTACGAAATAGATGAACATCATCTAGATGACCACGAGCGTTGGGTACTAGAGTATGCGGCACACAATGAAGAAATTGAAAAAAGTATTCATAGTATTTCAATGGATCGAAGGAAATTAGAAAATGACCTTTATGACATAGAAATCTGGGATGAAATCAACATGGCCCCCATGAAAATATATATCGAAGAATGGTTCCAACAGAGAATAGATAGCCTCGTTCAGGAAGGGAGACAACCGCTGGACAAGACTCCACTGAAAAACCGTTGGACATTCCTAATTCTTGTACTTATTTCTTTTCATGGTCTGCGGGAGCCCCAATCCCAGTCTATATGAAAAACACATTTAAATTTCTAGAAAGATGTAACACACGTTATTAATTTTTGATAAATTCCAAAGAAAACTAATTCAGGAATTCATTTATTGTATACTAAATTTTGGTTTTCGAGGAACCTTTCTCATTTCTTCCAAAGAAAACTAATTCGGGTCTGCTACATTTCTTGTGTCCTAATGTACGCTCATTCTTTTGTCTTGCAGGATGTTGTTACTATTGTATTGCATGCTAACTTTTTGGGTCTCCAGGAACCTTTACTTTGATAAATTTCAATTTTTCTTCTGTCCATAAGCCTTTGCTTTCAAACAAACTAATTTGGAAATGATAAACTTTTTGTCTTTTTCTCCACGAACCTATGTAACATACATTATTATATGTAACAGACATTATTTTAAATTTCTATAGTCTGCAAGTCTGCTTCTCAATTTGTATATCATGGAACTCTTCGTCATATTTGTAGGCCAAGGAACAAGAGAGGCCCAATTTTGAGCTCACTAGCCCGTGAAAGTTTTGATAAATTCCAAAGAAAACTGATTCAGGAATGCATTTATTGTATACTAAATTTTGGCTGTCCAAGAACCTTTCTCATTTCTTCCAAAGAAAACTAATTCGGGTCTACTACATTTCTTGTGTCCTAATGTATGCTAATTATTTTGTCTTGCATGATGTTGTTACTATTGTATTGTATGCTAACTTTTTGGGTGTCCAAGAACCTATACTTTGATAAATTTCGATTTTTCTTCTGTCCAGAAGCCTTTTCTTTCAAACAAACTAATTCGGAAATGCTAATTTTTTTCTTTTTCTCCACGAACCTATGTAACAAATGTTATTATATGTAACAAAGATTTTTATTTTTGATAAATTTCTATAGTCCGCAAGTCTTCTTCTCAATTTGTATATCACGGAACTCTCGGTCCTATTTGTAGGCCACGGAACAAGAGAGGCCCAATTTCGAACCCGCCTGCCCGAGAACCCACGATCCAAAAAGTGGCTAAGTATGGAGGTCTTCTACATATTTTGTGTCCTATTCTATACTTAATTTTTTGTCTGTCGACTTGTCAATGTGTTTATCGTGGAACTCTCAATGCTATTTGTAGGCCACAGAACAACAAAGGCCCAATTTTTAGCCCACCAACTCGAGAACCCGCGATCCAAACACTGGATAAGTATGGAGGTCTGCTACATTGTTTTGTGTCCTATTCTATGCTAAAATTTGTTTCTTGCATGACGTTGCTACTATTCTAAATCCTATACTTTGGTTGTCTAGGATCCTATACTTTGATAAATTTTGATTTTTATTCTGTCCAGAACCCTTTGTTTTAAAGAAAACTAGTTCGGGAATGCTAATTTTTTTGTGTTTTTTCTCCACGAACCTATGTAACAGACGTTATTACTAGTCTATTGTATGATTTTAAATGCTGATGTAATTTCTAGAGATATGTACCAGACATTATTTTTTTTTAATACGTTTCTATATTCCGCAAGTCCGCTTCTCAATTTGTATATCGTGGAACTCTCCGGGATATTTGTAGGCCATGGAACAACAGAGGCCCATTTTTGAGACTGCCAGGATGAGAACTCGCGATCCAAAAACTCACTAAGTATGGAATGAGGACTCTGTGCATGATCTATAAAATCTCATCTCCATACTTTATAAAAGTACATATTCCGTATGTATAAAACTAAATATCTACCTTATAAAATTTGATAAATTTCAATTTCTTTTGTGTCCAGGATCCCTTGTTTTAAAGATAACTAATTCAGGAAGGCTAATTTCTTTGTGTTTTTTTCCATGAACCTATGTAACAGAGGTTTCTATTATTTTTTTGTGTTTCTCTCCACAAGCGTATGTAAAACATATGTAAAGAAAACTGATTCGGCGATGCTAAATTTTTTTGTTTACAACAAAAGCCTTTTTTTTAAAGCAAACCAATTCGGGAATGCTATTTTTTTTTCATTTTTCTCCACGAACCTACGTATCAGACGTTATTACTATTCTATCGTATGCTTTTAAATGTTCATGTAATTTCCTGAGATGTGTAACAAACATTATTATTTTCTGATAAATTTCTATAGTCCGCAACTCCGATTGTCTATTTGTATATCATAGAACTGTGGGTGCTATTTGTAGGTCACGGAACATCATGTGCCCAATTTTTTTTGTCCAAGAACCTTTTAAATGTTGATATTTTTGGATATATTCCAGGAAGAACTAATTCGGGAATACTATGTTCTTCATGCAAACCGAATGTATTTCTACTTGCTAGTCATGTATCTGTACTCGCTTGCATTTACTCCCATCCCTAACTAGCAAGGACTATGCGGCCATGCAACACTTGTTTTCTTATTTTTCATAATGAGAATATGAATGCTCCAATATGGGCTCATTGTGGTGGAATCCCATCCACCTACGACATACCATTTATCTGCTAAGGGTTCAAAATGGGAAGGAGGTGTAGACAATACATGAAAATATTTACTATTGTTGTATCTTTAGGTTTTGCGATTTGTTTTTCCATCTTACAAAATTTTTGATTATTTTTAACGTGTCATAAACGGTATAGGTTGCTTGCACAATTTTTGAACACTGATATGAATTGTATTTCAACGTGTTCTTGGAAAGTAAGCATTTTCAAAAGTAAAGCTTTAGAAAATCACTCCAAGTAAACACTAATATGAATTATATTTCAATGTGTTTTGGGAAAGTAAATATTTTCCAAAGTAAAGCTTTAGAAAATGATTGCAAGTAGAGTTACAAATTTTATGGTTAGTAATTTGGTGAAGAATTTAAACATTTTGAAAAGTAAAGCTTTAGAAAATAATTACAAGTATAGTTGGAAATTTGATGGTTAGTAATTTTCTTATAAAAATGTTAATCAAAGTAGAAAATCCAATATCACATAATGGTTTTATATTAACCATTTATTATCATTAATCAATATTGTGTTTATATCTTATATGATTTATTATTTAGAATGCACTTTAAAGTATTATTTAGATGCAATTTAAAAGAAAATGACAATATGTAAACATATCATCAAACATAAAACAAATCACATCCATAATTTTCCATAATGCAACAAAATTTCNAAAATTTGATAAATTTCAATTTCTTTTGTGTCCAGGATCCCTTGTTTTAAAGATAACTAATTCAGGAAGGCTAATTTCTTTGTGTTTTTTTCCATGAACCTATGTAACAGAGGTTGCTATTATTTTTTTGTGTTTCTCTCCACAAGCATATGTAAAACATATGTAAAGAAAATTGATTCGACGACGCTAAATTTTTTTGTTTACAACAAAAGCCTTTGTTTTAAAGCAAACCAATTCGGGAATGCTATTTTTTTTGCATTTTTCTCCACGAACCTACGTATCAGACGTTATTACTATTCTATCGTATGCTTTTAAATGTTCATGTAATTTCCCGAGATGTGTAACAAACATTATTATTTTCTGATAAATTTCTATAGTCTGCAAATCCGATTGTCTATTTGTATATCATAGAACTGTGGGTGCTATTTGTAGGTCACAGAACATCAGGCGCCCAATTTTTTTTGTCCAAGAACCTTTTAAATGTTGATATTTTTGGATATATTCCAGGAAGAACTAATTCGGGAATACTATGTTCTTCATGCAAACTGAATGTATTTCTACTTTCTAGTCATGTATCTGTACTCGCTTGCATTTACTCCCATCCCTAACTAGTAGGGACTATGCTGCCATGCAACACTTGTATTCTTATTTTTCATAACGAGAATATGAATGCTCCAATATGGGCTCATTGTGGTGGAATCCCATCCACCTACGACATACCATTTATCTGCTAAGGGTTCTAAATGGGAAGGAGGTATAGACAATACATGAAAATATTTACTATTGTTGTATCTTTAGGTTTTGCGATTTGTTTTTCCATGTTACAAAATTTTTAATTATTTTTAACGTGGCATAAACGGTATAGGTTGCTTGCACAATTTTTTAACACTGATATGAATTCTATTTCAACATGTTCTTGGAAAGTAAGCATTTTCAAAAGTAAATCTTTAGAAAATCACTCCAAGTAAACACTAATATGAATTATATTTCAATGTGTTTTGGGAAAGTAAATATTTTCCAAAGTAAAGCTTTAGAAAATGATTGCAAGTAGAGTTATAAATTTTATGGTTAGTAATTTGGTGAAGAATTTAAACATTTTGAAAAGTAAAGCTTTAGAAAATAATTACAAGTATAGTTGGAAATTTGGTGGTTAGTAATTTTCTTATAAAAATGTTAATCAAAGTAGAAAATCCAATATCGCATAATGGTTTTATATTAACCATTTATTATCATTAATCAATATTGTGTTTATATCTTATATGATTTATTATTTATAATGCACTTTAAAGTATTATTTAGATGCAATTTAAAAGAAAATGACAATATGTAAACATATCATCAAACATAAAACAAATCACATCCATAATTTTCCATAATGCAACAAAATTTCCATCTTAGGAATAAGCTTCAAGAATCAAGGTTCATTCAACATTTCAAGCTAAATACCAATAGGATTCAATATCATGAAGAAAACTATTTTCTTAAATCATTTTGACTTATTTCTTTATAAGGTCACTCAAATTTCAAGTGTATGCACTCATTAGATGTAGAATTAAATTCCACATCTAATGAGTCCTCACTTTGCTTACTTTTGATACACCAACAATGAGATGATCTAGAAATACATGGAAAGAAAAACAAGTTTCTTTGTTTTTTCATGTTTTTCCAAATTATCTCACTATTACTCTATAAATAGTATGCACAATGGGTACTTCTTGGTTGCATAATTTATTTCTGCATCCAAAGAATTCCTAAACTTGAAATTTGAGTAAGTTTTCTTTCTTTCCCTTTGAAAATTCATAACTCTTATTTTATCATTTTCACTATTATTTTTTTATTGCCCATTTTAGACTTTAAATTTCTCCTATTGAAATAAATACCAATTTGAACATATAGTTCTTCAATAATCCATATGTTCATATTATTTCTCAATGAAATACATATAATTTTAAACATCATACTATGGAACCAATTGTAATACATTGTACTAACTAGATTTGAGGTGTTACCAACTTTAATTTTAATTGTTTCTATATTCTCTTCTCTAATTTTTTTTTACTCTTTGAATATATAGCTTTCTTATTCTTCACGTTAAAAATACATGTATTGTGTAAAATTCCTTGGTACCTACATTAATTAAAAACTACTTCTATGTTAATCAAATGAAAATTAAAACCATCAATTAGAAAAACTCTAAAATAGATATTTAATAAAACTTCATTCCAAATATACATTATGTTTATAGAGCATAGATATGTGAAACCCTAGCTATATTTCCTTTGTGCATGTTGATCACTGGTCACTTGGCGCTTCTCGTCATACATATAGGTGGGGGTATCCCCTCTATCTTTGTACCTACATATATTGAATCCCTTTCCTTCTAGGCTTTGGAAACTTTTCAATGTCACAGTTTTAGGAAAGCTCCTCCATATAGATTTGTCAATAAGGTTGCAACAAATTTTAATTATTTTTCTTCTTTTGAATGATGCTCATTTCAAGGATATTTATCTTGTAGATTTATCCCTCATTGTTGTGTTTACTACACTTTGGACCTCTACTTAAGTGGATGAAAAAAATGGCCATGATCAAATGAAAACTTTGATACTTATTCTATGGTTGAGATTACTATAATTTGTCGTTTCATCTCAAGGAATATAAAAGTATCATCTTCCATAGTGGTTTATACTTCATGGGAAATATAGGAATGTACCTACACCACTAAACCTTGGATTTTGACGTAAATATGGATGTCCCCTTATTGGTCCTCATGTGGGTAAGAGTGCCTCACTTTCCCCTTCATTTCTATAGTGATGAATCCTTAGAATCAATTTGATTTTCTTGGAGAAAATATACAGAAAAATATAATCGAAAGGGAGGAATTTTCACTCTTTCCAAGATATGTGTAAAAGTATATTTTGATAAGGGACTTCTGAAATCCATTAACCTCACACTAGATGATTGGATTGTCCTTAAAAAATTGGAGTATAAGCAATTCTCTTTCAAATGAATGGAATTATATGAGTATGGATTCTTTTCCAAGGAATCGAATGCATTATCCCAATGTGAGTCGTTGCAAGAATAAAAAAATCAATAGTAGTACTACAGGAAACCATGTGGTTCCAAATTTTGTATCCCACCTAATTCCCCTAGCCCCCCTAGTTAGAAGGGGGAAATTCATACTAACCCCAAGTGATTATATGTTCTCTTTAATATACATCCATCAACTTTAGTAGTCACCATGACCATTTATATTTCTATCCTTTAAATCATGCTTCTATTGTCCTCCCCTTCTCTTATATCATTGTCCCCTCCTCCTCACCTTCCCTCTCTTTTCCCCTTTAACGTTTCCATTGAACACATATTCATATCATTATCTAAGATTGTCCAATACTTTCCTTGGTCCCTCCCAAACTATCCCTTAGCTAACAATTAGAGGTATGCTAACCAATAATAAATCCCAACAACATCAGTATGAAGATGAGGATGACATGGAAAAAATGAAATTAAAAAAAGGAAGGAAAATAAACAATGAATGGAAGGAAGGAATAGAAAATAAAAGGAGGAACTTGGGATAATAATTAAAATTGGAGGTGACTGAGAGTCTCCATTTAGTAAATAATGATGGTGATATCTTGGAACTATAGGGGAATGGGTACAAAATTGAAGCATGTAGAAATCATATATCTAATTCATGCTAACAATCCATGGATCATTCTACTCCAAGATTCAAAAATGGCAGACAAGGATACATTATAAGCCTCAAAAAAATTGTAGAAACAATGTGATGGTTCATCTCCTAATTCAAGAGGAGACTCTCAAGGATTATGTACCCTTNCACATCTAATGAGTCCTCACTTTGCTTACTTTTGATACACCAACAATGAGATGATCTAGAAATACATGGAAAGAAAAACAAGTTTCTTTGTTTTTTCATGTTTTTCCAAATTATCTCACTATTACTCTATAAATAGTATGCACAATGGGTACTTCTTGGTTGCATAATTTATTTCTGCATCCAAAGAATTCCTAAACTTGAAATTTGAGTAAGTTTTCTTTCTTTCCCTTTGAAAATTCATAACTCTTATTTTATCATTTTCACTATTATTTTTTTATTGCCCATTTTAGACTTTAAATTTCTCCTATTGAAATAAATACCAATTTGAACATATAGTTCTTCAATAATCCATATGTTCATATTATTTCTCAATGAAATACATATAATTTTAAACATCATACTATGGAACCAATTGTAATACATTGTACTAACTAGATTTGAGGTGTTACCAACTTTAATTTTAATTGTTTCTATATTCTCTTCTCTAGATTTTTTTTACTCTTTGAATATATAGCTTTCTTATTCTTCACGTTAAAAATACATGTATTGTGTAAAATTCCTTGGTACCTACATTAATTAAAAACTACTTCTATGTTAATCAAATGAAAATTAAAACCATCAATTAGAAAAACTCTAAAATAGATATTTAATAAAACTTCATTCCAAATATACATTATGTTTCTAGAGCATAGATATGTGAAACCCTAGCTATATTTACTTTGTCCATGTTGATCACTAGTCACTTGGACCTTCTCGTCATACATATAGGTGGGGGTATCCCCTCTATCTTTGTACCTACATATACTGAATCCCTTTCCTTCTAGGCTTTGGAAACTTTTCAATGTCACAGTTTTAGGAAAGATCCTCCATATAGATTTGTCAATAAGGTTGCAACAAATTTTAATTATTTTTCTTCTTTTGAATGATGCTCATTTCAAGGATCTTTATCTTGTAGATTGATCCCTCATTGTTGTGTTCACTACACTTTGGACCTCTACTTAAGTGGATGAAAAAAATGGCCATGATCAAATGAAAACTTTGATACTTCTTCTATGGTTGCGATTACTATAATTTGTCGTTTCATCTCAAGGAATATAAAAGTATCATCTTCCATAGTGGTTTATACTTCATGGGAAATATAGGAATGTACCTACACCACTAAACCTTGGATTTTGACGTAAATATGGATGTCCCCTTATTGGTCCTCATGTGGGTAAGAGTGCCTCACTTTCCCCTTCATTTCTATAGTGATGAATCCTTAGAATCAATTTGATTTTCTTGGAGAAAATATACAGAAAAATATAATCGAAAGGGAGGAATTTTCACTCTTTCCAAGATATGTGTAAAAGTATATTTTGATAAGGGACTTCTGAAATCCATTAACCTCACACTAGATGATTGGATTGTCCTTAAAAAATTGGAGTATAAGAAATTCTCTTTCAAATGAATGGAATTATATGAGTATGGATTCTTTTCCAAGGACTCGAATGCATTATCCCAATGTGAGTTGTTGCAAGAATAAAAAAATCAATAGTAGTACTACAGGAAACCATGTGGTTCCAAATTTTGTATCCCACCTAATTCCCCTAGCCCCCCTAGTCAGAAGGGGGAAATTCATACTAACCCCAAGTGATTCTATGTTCTCTTGAATCTACATCCATCAACTTTAGTAGTCACCATGACCATTTATATTTCTATCCTTTAAATCATTCTTCTATTGTCCTCCCCTTCTCTTATATCATTGTCCCCTCCTCCTCACCTTCCCTCTCTTTTCCCCTTTAACGTTTCCATTGAACACATATTCATATCATTCTCTAATATTGTCCAATCCTTTCCTTGGTCCCTCCCAAGATATCCCTTAGCTAACAATTAGAGTTATGCTAACCAATAATAAATCCCAACAACATCAGTATGAAGATGAGGATGACATGGAAAAAATGAAATTAAAAAAAGGAAGGAAAATAAACAATGAATGAAAGGAAGGAATAGAAAATAAAAGGAGGAACTTGGGGTAATAATTAAAATTGGAGGTGACTCTGAGTCTCCATTTAGTAAATAATGATGGTGATATCTTGGAACTATAGGGGAATGGGTACAAAATTGAAGCATGTAGAAATCATATATCTAATTCACGCTAACAATCCATGGATCATTCTACGCCAAGATTCAAAAATGGCAGACAAGGATACATTATAAGCCTCAAAAAAATTGTAGAAACAATGTGATGGTTCATCTCCTAATTCAAGAGGAGACTCTCAAGGATTATGTACCCTTTGCTACAAAACAAGGTAAACTCTTTTTTATCATTTCCCTCTCATTAGTAAATTTGTAATATCCTAATGGTGAAATCTATTGGAAATAAAATCCAATTCTTCAATTTGTACTCTCCAATCTCCTTATGAGATAAGTACGAATGTTGGTTGTCCCTCCAAACATATGGTGATTATATTCCCATCGTTCATAGAATTATAGCTAGTGACTTTATTATGGTCTTCTCGCTAAGGGAAAAGGAGGAGGCACTTTCATTAGAGACTTAATTAAAGAAACATTTAATGATCTAGTGATGATTTGGGGCATGTTGATCCAAAACCCAAGAGAGGGAAATTTACATTGAAAAACTAGAGACTTGGCCCAAGTCATATCACTTAGCGATGGAGAAGTTCCTCATACACATATCATTCATTATATATACTTATCATGTATCCTATAATATTGTTTCCTCTAATACCTCTAACATAATTCTATCTTCATTTTTTTCTCCTAAAGAGAATTATGGGTCCGTTCCTTTCCACCTCAATCCCTCTAGCTCTAATATCCTAAAGTATAGAAAATCCTAGAATATGTCTACTGTACTCCAATACATGGATGCCCCTGTTTTGTTTTGGAATCAAATATAATATCTCTTAAACATAATATAAACTAATGGGAAAACCATTCCTTGACAACACCCCTCTTCAAATCACAAAGCTACTCAATACTACCCCTCTACTTAAGTATTCGAAGTGGATTCTTAGTACATGACCCTAGAATTGTTAGAAAAAGAAAGAGAAGAAGAACACAATACCATAAAGAATGAAACAATTAGGAGGAGGATAGGTGGTTGATTGGAGTATATGGCTCTTAGTTGGGGATTGAAATACCAAATACTTTCACAAACACCAAACCATGCATAGGAAATTGTGTTTGGATAGAGTATTCAAGTAAATAAGTTCAACTCTTTGTCAGAGGAGGACCTTGTATCTTAGGAAGATAATCCATATTATTTTGAGAAAGATATGTTGGAGGATATATAACAAGGAAATATATAGAGATATTGCAACAAACACAAAGATACAGTAATACACAGTTTCTATTAATGAATGAAATGTACAAAAGTTGTAAAAATACAGAGTGAATGGACTCATTAGAATGGTGGCAGCTTAAATTTGAGAAGATATGTGACATATATGCTCATTCAAAAGAAGATGAGTACAATGAGGCTCCAAAGGCCTTTTTAACATAAAGCATAAATGAGAAAATCCATAAACGTCCAAAACCCTAACCCCAGAAGATGAAACACCAAAAGGTATGTGATCCCTAATGGGGGTAGTTAATACGTCAACTTCCATAGGAAGTAATGCTTTCATTCTCTCTATGTTTGGGGTGCTTTATACCTCATTGGAAAGGTCTAGATGAGGAGTGCACATTCCAACTAATCCTAGGAAAGTGCCTAAGGCAATATCCTAGGCCCTACAACGTAAAAAATATGTTGTTTAGGGCCTCAAAATGGCCCTGAAATTTCAGGATCCAATAAACCATAGAAAAACCACCAAGGTGGAAAATTGTGTTTTGAGCTAATGGAATAGGTGGGTGACAACTAATATCCACCTGGATCATCCCCC
>JZKD02S0138055.1:0-13012 GCA_000966675.3 Picea glauca
AACAGTCGCCAGCCCTGAGACCTTAAATGGTTAAAGACGATGGGAAACCGGGCTTGAGCGTTGATTATGTGTCTTGGAGGTCCTAACCTTGCAGGGTAGGACGGGCGGGTAACCAATCGTATTTAGCAGTCAGTTTTACTTATCGTTAATGTTGCGTTGTGCACCCTTGCCTATGGTCTTAGTTGTTTGCAGATACTCGTCGTATGCTTTTGTCTACTTGCAATGAACACCGTGGTCACGTCTTGTTGGATGCCAAGGGGCGACATAGAGTCAAGTATGTTTTTACTTCTGCACGCGTGCACACACCTTAAACACCACAAAAAAAAAATTTGCACCTGTACACTAGAATGGATGGCGTAACGAGGCGGTTCGTCACAAACTTGGATGGCCAGAATACGGTTTCTTATGCACTTCGTCCAAAATTGTTGATTTCAATTCTGCTGAATCTAGTATGTAAAGTCTATTTTTAAATCATAATAGTCCCTTCTTGTCAATACTTAGATCTGGTTTATCTGAATTTGCGATAGTGTTTTGAAATTATGCCATCATCTTAGTGTAATTTTCATCGCTAATACTTGTCGTCCTTATTCTTTGTTCCAGATCACTTTCTACCCTGCTGATGTTTATCTCAAATAACCCATGGACTCTTCTGCTTAAAGCGTCTGCTACTTTATTTTCCTTACCCTTGATATGTTTGACCTCGAAGTCGAATTCACTCAAGAATGTAGCCATCTTGCTTGTCTTGCATTAAGATTTGGTTGGTTAAACATATATTTCACCCTGCTATTATCCATCAATAATAGGAATTTTCTGCCCATTATATAGTGTCGCCACATTTTTAAGGCATGTATTACTGCTGCCAATTCTAAGTCATGAGTGACATAATTTTGCCCGTGTTCTTTTAATTTTCGGGACTCGTAACAAATCACGTTCCCTTCCAGAGATAGGACACCACCTAGTCCCTCTTTACTTCCATCAAAGCAAACTATGAAATCTTTATCTGGGTCTGCTACCTTCAAAATGGGTGCCGATGTCAATAATTATTTTATCTTGTTAAAGCTGTCTTGACACTTTTGTGACCAGTTAAACTTGGTTCCTTTCTTTTGTAGTGACGTGATAGGGTAGGCTATCTTGGAAAGCTTTTATATAAATCTACGATAATATCCAGTGATTCCCATGAATGACTGGATATCTGCCACATCCTTAGGTACTGGCCATTCCATAATCGATTTTATCTTTTCTGGGTCTACGACAATACCTTCTAAGGAAATGACATGTCCTAAATATTGTATTTTTTTTTGATAAAAGTCACATTTGTTGAATTTTGCATATAGTTTGTGTTTCCTTAATGTTTGCAGAACTATTCTTAAGTGTTCATCATGTTCCTCCTCCATTTTAGAATAGACCAGAATATTGTCGATAAATACTACTACAAACTTGTCTAAGTACCGACTGAAAATGTTGTTCATCAAGCACATAAATGTGGTTGGTGCATTAGTGAGTCCAAAAGGTATGACTAAAAACTCATAGTGTCCATATCTTGCTCAGAAAGTTGTTTTTTTTATGTCCTTGTTCTTTATCCTAACTTGATGATAACCGGATCGTAAATCCAATTTTGAAAAGATCTTGGCCCCACCAACTTGATCTAACAGATCATTTATCCTTGGTAAGGGATATTTGTTATTAATGGTCATTTTGTTCAGTTGTCTATAATCGATACATAGTCTTAGAGTACCATCTTTCTTTTTAAGAAAGAGGAGTGGTGCTCCCCATGGTGAGACACTTGATCTGATATACTCTTTGTCCAACAATTTCTGTAATTGTATTTTTAATTATATCAGTTCGGGTAGACTCATTCGGTAGGGTTCTTTTGAGATAGGGGTTGATTTGTGTAGTACGTCTATGGATAAATCTATTTCCCTTATAGGAGGTAATTCTGGTATCTCATCCACAAACATGTCTCTGAATTCATGTAGGACAACAAAGTCTTCTAACTTGGGCTTATCTTCTTTTTCTAATAGATTCATCACTTGGAGGGCATAAACTTGGCATCCCTTTCTAATACATTTCTTGAGTTGCATTGCTGAAACTTGTCTGACTGATACAGGTTTTGGTATGCCTTGGGTTGTTCTAACAGTGCCAAAATCATCATTATAGCTAAGTATCTTTGTATAATAGTCTAGTACTGCTTTGTGTTGTTCCTACCAATCCATCACGATAATCATATTATAAGATCCTAGTGGTAATATGTTCAGATTGGTCCTTATCTTTTGACCACCTAAGTTGAACTTAAAATTAGAAATAAAGTCAACTACTTTCCTTTTAGTACCTGTTGCTAGTTGTAACAACCATGATTTTGCGTGCTTCAGTTTCTTAAGTTTATTCGACTCTACTATATTAGGAGTAATATAACTTAACATAGCTCCAGGGTCAATTAAAATAGAAATTAAAGTGTCATTGATTTTACCTTCGATTTCTATCACCGAGGAATGATGGTCAGCTTGTCAACCATCTATGGCTACATTTATCCGATGCAGACTTATGCCCACGTCTCCCACTTTTGAGGCTTCCTGCAAATTGTGAACATCAATTCTGTTTGATGAAATTAAATGTGGATAGTTCCTCCTTAGATGAGGCTCTCCACACTCCCAACACTTTAATGGCTCGCGGGAGTTGTCCCCAAAATTTTTCATTCCCAGGTTTACTGGTTTACCGCTACCTTGCGTATTCGGATGATTGAAGTGAAAATACTTCCGTGGGAAAATTTTTGTTGCATTTCGATAAGGAGTTGGTTGCTATCCCTTCTTCAGCTAGTTCATTAGATCTTTCTTCTTATCCTTCCAAGACTTGGGATACTCTACCTGTTGTTTATATTGGTCATAGCACATTTGTGCTTTCCTGAATACCCCACTCAAGGATTTGGGGTTGTTAAACTCAATTTTGTCTCGGTAGGCATGTGGTAAACAACTTAAGAATCGCAGGATTTTTACCTTATCCTCCCAGATGTATGATACAAACCTTAGTAGTTCCAGAAATTTATTTATAAGGTCCTCCATCGTCATCTGTCTGAGTCGTAACTCGTAAAATTCTTTCGTCTTCCTTTAATAATAGCTTTCAGAAAGTTTTTTTTTTTTGAAATACTTCTTAAAGTCAGAGCATTTCAACTGTTTCTCCTTTAGGCCCTTGGCCAATTTCAGGTCCTACCACCAAATTCTGGCCTTCCCCTTCATATTGTAGATGGCCATTTTGACCTTCATGTTGTTGGAATAGTTGTAGATCTGGAAGTATTTTTTGATTTCCAACAACCATGCCTCAGCTTCTTCTCCTGTCCTGGATTCTCCATCAAAGGTAGTTGGTTTAATCTTTTTAAATTCTCCTTCAAGGTGGTCTACTTGTTTTCTTTTTCTGTCTGGTATAGTTTTGTCTTCAGTTGAAGGTTTCCCTTCAGACGAATGGTCTCCTTTTTCTATTTCTGGACCAGAATTATTGGAGGCCCTTTTGCTGACCTCTTCGTCACGGTTATCATCCTTTGGGATTTTCTTGGTTACTATACTATGCAGCAGGACTTCATTTATCTCTTGTTGTTCCTACTATGCTTTCTTAAATTTTTCATTGTCAACCTTGAAAACCTGCAGTTCAATAATAAGTTTCCTCATTGTTTCCAGCACCTCCATGGGTGAGTTTCCATCACTGTTCTTTCTTTGATCTCCAAGAGGTCCTTGCTGTGGATTTCCTTCCATCCTGATTTCTGCACCCTCCTGAGCTGCCATAATTTACAAAAACAGAAAGGGCTTTCTGTTTGTAACCATAAGATTTATTAGTTTTACATAAATCAGAATAAATACTACGTAGTTAATGTGGCCCTGTTTAGGCCCAGTTTTGTATCTTTTTCTCTGATACCATATGTAATATACCTCAAAAACTGTCTGAAAAAAAATAAAACTGTTTGTATAAATATCCTTGAATAATTCGAGATTCAAGCAAGTAAGCTTTATGTTATAACACTTGAGTCTAAATGTTTTCAAGAGTCCTTACTATCGTCGACTGTCATTATCATTCAAATTAAAGTTTTATGATCGAAGATAAGTGTTTATGTCTCATTCAATGTTTATTTCAATTCCTATAATTATAATTACTTTCCTATCTATTTGTACCTATGACCATTACCATAGTCTTAACAACACAAAAGACTTTGGGGGTTGATGGCCTAGGCCTCATGCGTTTATTCCATGTTCCCACTGGCTATGACCACAGGCCTAACCAAAATATATTTCACATTTCAACATTCTGGCAAGTCGCAATTCTGGAAATGGAGCCAGATCAATGGTCCACAAAACTTCATAATATGATCCCCCTTTTTTTTTTCTTAATCGAACGACTGATGGGATATTGACATTTTTCCCTTCGAGTCATCATGACTCCAACATTATAAAATTCATGATCACAAAATCTCCGAAGTGATCATACGGTTCACATAACCCACTGAGATGGACGGTTAACGAGATTTCAAAGTTTTTCCTTTCAAGTTTTAGAGACTCACAATAGTCCCTTTTGGCATTTCAGAGTCCTTGACATGCTCTGATCTTTCACATTTCGCAACTTCATCATTCTTTTTGTGAGTGTCCTTGACACCTCCAACTCCCAGTATCCAAAACTCCGAAATGGAGATTAAGTCATGGTTTCGGTAATGTTGATTAAGGGTAACCCATTTTTTGATGGCAAATTCTATCGTTGGAAATAGAACACTGTATCAGATGTTCATTTGTTTCAATTCCGAACGAGATATGTAATACTATTTGTAAAAGAATTACAGGGTTTCCCTTCCACCTACATGTAATGGCATACTGGTTATCTTATTGGTTTAATATACTAGCTCCATATTGGCTACTTCCTCGAAAGGATTTTTAAAAAGGAAACAATACTCGACTATTGCTGGATATATGTGTATCTTGTTTATAGTTGAATCAATATCGCATGAAGGTATATGAATTCAATTTGCACGTACTGTACTTGTGTTAAATACTTTCCTTTTGAACTTTTAGGTGATTGTGTTGTTATTTACACAGTTAGGAATTTACTCAAGGGTATGTTTTAAGTTTCGGGATGTTCCTTCTTACTTGGGCCTTCACGCCTCCTGTGATTAGGTCTGGTAATTAAACTGTGTTAATTCGATTCACTCCAATAATTTTCCAACATCTCAACCTATAACTTTTCATTAAACACCGGTTGATATAAAGATGTGTAAATGTTGTAGATGGTCTATAATAATTCTTGGTATTCGCAAGGTCACTTCCGTACTTTAAATATACATATATATATCTAAGTGAAAAAAGAAACAAAGGTCAATTGGGTTTCGACGATTACAAATGTCGAATACAAAAACAAAAGACCATGCGGTTTGCCAAATACCGAAATGAGAAAACGTTGTGGGCCCAACACTTTGGGGTTTCAGGTTTTGGGAACACACAACGCACCAACAAAATGAAATAAGAAATGATGAATTATGAAATGTGATTAGGGTGTGGGCCCAACAATTTTTGGTTTCAGTGTTTACTAACTCCCTATGCAAAACACTACACAACGTCAAACGCAAAATCACGAAATCATGAAAAAGGTATGGGGCCTAACCAATATCGGGTTTTGGTGTTTGGTAATGCTTGATGCATGAAAAACATACAATGGTAATCGCTGAATCATGAAATTTGATCAGGCTGTTGGGCCACTTCGGGTTTCAGTGTTTGCAAGAACAAAAGAACTCCATGCAACTTGAACCAATAAACTCTGAAATGCCGAAAAAATGAAAAAACATGAACATAGTTTACAAACTCAGTAAAATAAAATGCAGAGTGACAAATTCAATTCAAAAATTGTTGTCAAGCTCATCCCTATTATAATTTCGACTCTGGTATTTAAACGCAGAAAAAGATGCCCCTTCAATCTCCTACAATATTTTAATCAAGGCGGTGATGGTGTTTTGTGGCCTGCAAAGGTTAAGGCGGCCATCGTTTAAATTATGTAAAACAAAAATGTAATTGGTGGTTTAGTCCTCGAGTCTTGAAAGGTCAATATGGCCACCGATTCACCATTTTCACAAGCGGTGAAATGATTACATACTTACAATCTATACACTATGCAGTTTTCCATTTGTATTCAATATCTAGGTAAACTCAAATCTGCATCACAATTTACTTGTGGGATTTTCAACTACGACACTTTATCTTACTACAATAGTAATCCAAACCACAACACAAATATTCTTTAGGAATTGACTAGTCATATCCTTCTAGATAGTATACTTTCGGGAACTAGTGTTCATAAAAGTAATGAGATGCGATAAAGATAATCCACTCCCAACTAGTAGAGAGACATTCTAGCAATTCCTAAGTTTATAGCAGGATGCATTCGATCTTTCGTCCTTAATATTATTTCTAACAGATACGTTCTATCAAGTATGTAACCATTTAACATTTAGCCAGAGAAGGGAAAAAAATAGCATATTTGAAATAATACGCTAAAAGAAAAAGGGAACAACCACGTTCCTCCCAACCATAGAAGAGGGTAGCCAAACTACTTGCCCGATTCACCCGCTAGCCTGACCATGAATCCATGAGGGCGGACTTGGAAAAGCTTCTATTCAGCAATGTCCTGCAGATCCAACAGTTTTCCCTTGCCTCACACTCAAGCAGTGTTCGTAACAACAAGTAAATCAAAAGTCTCCTTTCCCAGCATACTTGGCAACATCTTGCCTCCTCTCATATGCTATTTATCATTTTCCCAGGTCTTTTCCCTCCCTTGGGAATTTTTGCAGCTTTCTAAATCCCTAATTTTCACGGGCTGCCAATGGCCAAATCACTGATTTGCCACTTATAATAATCATCCTAGAGGTAGTTCCAACATGTTCCCCACTCATGGAGTCATGGTTAGCTAAATTTAACATGGTTGTTCAATTTGTCCTCCTGCAATCAATATAAAATATTATGTTTCCATATAAGTGTCATAGTCAAATAGTTAGTTGGGTCAAATCATGTCTCTACCCAAGAGTCAAAATAATTAATTAAAATTACCAAATTCGAAATTCGGAATTGCCATAAATGACAAATTTTCCAAATTCGAATTTACTAAAAACAGAATAAATTTCCTGCAATTTTAAATTTCAAAAATATTTTATTTTTGGGGATGTCACACCTAAGAGGCTCTTATTTCAACCGCTTGTGATAACTAATCCATTTATGCATAATAAGAACATGGCCTCGAGCTCTTCTAATGCCATAAATTATTCGAATGGGAATCAAAAATCATTGACGCATGAAGGTGATCGTCTATGTGTAAATATGTTCAAGTCTCAAATTAATGTAGCCACTCGATCACGTGATTAGGGATCTTCACATACTATTCCAAGTTTACAGTTTCTCCCTCCTTTGAAAACACCTTTGCAGATCGAAAAACCAAAGCCTTTGCCTCATATTCTGAAAGAAGTACTAGAATGCTCTACCTGTAACCCTAATGCTAGAGCTGCCTAGAATTATTCGATTGTCAAAGATCTGGGTCAAAAACCTTGTGCGATGTCGACTTTACAGGTGCTCCAGATGTGTCCTTAATAGAAGAATTCCATGCTATCTGATTTAGGATCTCTAGACCTATGTGGTTCTAAGGTTATCAAGTTTGAGGTCACGGATGTGAAGCCTCTCTTGCCTTACCACGTGGACTTTCAAATCCATGTGGATTACTCAAATTATACCATTAAATGTATTGTTATTGACGAATGCATTGCAACGTGTGTGATTTCGCTAACCTGTTGGAATGCAATTGGCTCTCCAAACCTCTTTCAATCTCCGACTATATTGACCACATTTGATGGTCATTATTTCCATCCTCATGAAATTCTTCCTACCATTCTGGTCCATTTAGGTGGAAAGACAGTGAAGGTGGATGTTGAGGTGGTTGATGCGCCCCTTGACTATAACTTATTACAAGGGCGTAACTGGACTTATGCTATGAATACAATCAGGGATGATTTTAAGGATGGAAATTTATTTTAAAATGTAGAAACCTTGGTGAATCTTACTAATCCTTCATATGTCAACTATAAATGTTTGGCGATATTTTTGTAAAAATATTCAAATTTCTAAGTATTTTATATAGTTTTTATAAAATTTTGGCTAGTTTTAAGGTAAAATAATTTTATCCTATAGAATTTGGGCGAATAATTTTTAAAATAGCAAATCTCATTTTTTTGGAAAAACCATAGAAAATTAGACCATGAGCGAAATTTAGCCCCTAAAATCATCCCTGAATACAGTCATATCATCCATTTTTTGTACTTTATTTTTTCCTCACAAAGGGAAAATCATGATTATTAATGAATTATCCTTTGTGCATGCTAGTCCCAATGCATTAGTTGGACCTTCGATCCCTATAATCGACAATTCTCAGCCATCAACTGAGGATATTGGTGTCAGAATGTATTCCTCCCTCATGGGTGCTTTTGATTTCATAGCACCAATCCATCATATATATTCCATGTCTAGTAGGTCTTCTTTGTTAATCAAGCCCATTCCTTTCCTCACTTCATATTTCAGTGATCCTTGGACCCTTCCTTCCCCAACCATGTCTTGTTAAGGTCAGCCACATATTGGAATGGAAATTCCACTATCGACGTCAAAGACAACGTATTGGGTTGTTATCGACTCTATTTCTAACCCAGATCATGTCTCCTCAAAGACGAATGAAAATGATCCCATTCTTCGACCCATATGGGCCAGCTCATCATCTTATTCACATGATTTTCTCTGTGATACTTTACCTTCATATGAAGCCATATTAGAGGCCATGAATGGTTTTGATAAGCCATTTGATTATATGCATCATCGCTCTTACTTCCTCCAAGATCTTGTTAGAATTGAACAAGACAATTTTAGATCTCCCTTGAGTGATATGGTTGGCCACGTCGTGGTTACACTAGATACGCATGGAATTTATGCCAAAGGACATCTCTCTAACCCCTGACAAAGTTTAAAATGTATATATTAGGTCATATTATTCACCTAAATAAATTTAGATCTACATCGATATCTTCAAATAATTTTGTGATGTATTTTCTTAGTCATATGAAGAGATTCCATGAATCAACCCTCGCATTGTCGAACATTAAATAAAAACCTATCTGGATGTTAAACATGTTCGACAATGAATTAGAGTTGTTAATCCTAGGAAGGCCCCTGCTATTAAGGTATAAGTAGATAAAATACTTAATATTGGTTTCATATACCTGGTTCCATTGAGTGAATGGGTATCCAACCCCTTTCCCATGAATAAGAAAGAAGGATCCTTCTGTGTGTGTATGTATTTTCAAGACCTGAATAAGGCTTGTCCTAAAGACAACTTCCCGACACCTTTCATTAATCAAATTCTCGATGAGTGTGTGGGAAGAGAGGTTTTTTATTTTATGCATGGATTTTTAAGATACAATACAATTCATATTAAACCCGAGGATGAACATAAGACAACATTTAGTTGTCCTTGGGGTACTTTTTCATACCGGAAAATGTCTTTCGTCCATAAAAACAGTGGAGAAACCTTCCAACGAGCCATGAATTTTTCTTTTCACGAACTCTAGCACATTTTTGAAGCTTACCTCAATGATCTCGATGCTTACTCTTACAAGAGAGTAGATCACTCTACCCACCTTCGACTAGCTTTTGAGAGATGTCGTTATGATCGCATCCATTTAAACCCTCGCAGGTGCATATTTTGCATTAAGTCCGGCTTCCTTTTAGGTTTCTTAGTATGTGAACATGGGATATTAGTGGATCCTATGAAGGTTGAGGAAATACTTTGATTTCCTCCCCTGTGCAACATTTGTCAACTTCAAGGTTTACAGGGGAAAGCTAACTTATTACGTCGGTTTAAAGTAAACTATGCCAATATAAATAAGGTTTTCATCCATCTCTTGAAGAATGAAACTCCGTTTATATGGCATGAGTGAGCCCAGGAATCCTTCGATGCTATTAAGAAAGACTTGGTATATAAGCCTCTACTGAAGCCTCCAAAATATAGTATAGATTACTTGCTTTATATCACCACGTCCAAAGGGATGGTTAGTATGGTTTTGGTTCAAAAATACGATGAGCTCTGTCAGCACGTTGTCTACTACCTTAGTCAAAACTTAGTTGGCCATGAACCTAAGTACTCTTATGTTGAGAAGATATCCTTAGCCATTGTGCATGTGGTTAAAATATTACGTCACTATATATTTCTTTGCAAAACCATTGTAGTTGTTGATGTCAATCCATTTCAATATGTCCATACTAGGGATATCATAGGGGGAAAATACAATAAATGGATTATTATTTAGGAAGAATTTGACCTCGATTTTGCTTCAGAAAAATATAAGAAATCGCTATATTTTTCCAAGTTAATATCAGACTTCTCTCGACTAGATGAGAATGACATTCATGTCGATTCGTTCACAGATGAAAACTTTTTCCTTATCCCTTCATCGGAACCATGCTATGGAGACATTTTGATCTATATTCAAGCATTGAAGTTCTCTCAGCATATGTCAAGAGACAATCGACAACGCATACAAAATTGAGCTAAAAACTACCTAGTCATTAGAGACACTTTGTATATTCTAGGTGTAGATAATATGTTGCATCGTTGCTTGACTAACGATTCGGCTGAGATAGTTCTTAATGACTTTGAGAATGGAGCTTGTGGTGGTCATCTATCTGGTCTTGCGACAACCCAAAAGATACTGTGAGTTGGTTATTTTTGGCCAAAAATTTTTAAAGACTCTATTGAAGCGGTCAAGAGGTTCCACCCTTACTAGGTTTTCACTCAGAATATGCGCTCACATCTATCCCCTCTTCAGAAGTTCATCACAATCGGTCCCTTCACCAATTGGGGGGTGTATTTTGTGGATTACAACCCAGCTTTGGCTGGGGGGCATCAACATTTTATCATGTTCATAGAATACTTTACTAAATGGGTAGAGGCCATGCCTACGATTAAATCTGATGGTAATAATGCAACATTTTTCGTGTTCAACCAAATTATAGCATGGTTCGGAATACTAAGGGAGATTTACATTAAACATGGTAGTCACTTTGAGAACAAAATGATGAAAGAGTTAGCATCAAAACTCAGGTTTAAACATGCTAATTCTTCCCATTAATATCCCTAAGAAAATGGACAAGTAGAGGTTGTGAAACAAATATTTCAAGACCATTTTGAAAAAAACTGTCAACTAGAGAAATTATGATTAGCACTTAATGGTTTACCCTTTTCTTTGGGCATACCAGACCTTGGTTAAGAATTCCACTAGTTTTTATCCTTTTTAGTTAGTACACGATGTGGAGTCAATCCTTCCTATTGAATGTGAAATCCCTTCCCTTAGAATGGAATTTAAGCTCCTACCAGAAATTTCTGATCTTGAAGAACACCTCGTACACCTAGAGAGCCTAGATGAGAAACATTAATATTCCTCTACATCCATTGAAGAGAATAAATGACGTGTTAAGGTCCATTTTGATAAGTCTCTCTATCCTAGACAATACACTGAGGATGACTTGGTCCTCTTGTATGACCAAGCCAAAGAACCATTGAGGGAAGGCAAGTTCGACCCCATGGGGCAAATTCCTTAGTGCGACATGTTTTAGAAAAAGGATCCTAGAAATTAGAATATTATGAAGGGAATATGTTGGTTGAGCCCATAAATGGGATATACTTGAAAAAATATTATGCTTCAGCACTAATCTTGGGCGTAACTCTTTGTATACTAGTGTATCTTAGTGTATATATATTTTTTCCTTTGTGTCATCAGATTGCTTATTGAGTTTTCCCTTGGTTGGAATATTTCAATGGAGTCTTCCATTTACTTAGGATTAGAAGATAGTGCCATTCATCATACACATAATGTGGCTTCCATCGCTTGGGTCTTTTACTCACCCGAGGGTTAATTGGTGTCTTTATGTGGCATTTTTCTAGGGCCATCAATGTTAAGCCCTAATATTGGCTCATTACCACTTAATTGGGGCATATTAAATTAGTAATGTTATTTTATTTATGTCGGATTTAGGCCATTAGTTGTAATTTAGATTAGTAATGTTATTTTATTTATGTCGGCTTGAGGCCACTAAACCTCCTAGTCTCCTATATATACCAAGGAGACATTTTCATTTTGAATCATCTTGTACTTGAACATTTAAGTGGGGTAAAATGAGGTTGCTCCCTTGAAAAGGATTATTATCTGAAATTATCTCTTTTTCAAGGCGTTGAGTACTTTTCCTGAGGTTTTTCTATGCTATCTTGATGTTTGGTTCTTAACATATGGTATCAGAGCTCAAGGTCTTAGGGTTTCGCTGCTACATCTGAGACACCGAGGAATTTTTTCTATAACTTTTTTTCTACAACGTTTCAAAAGGAACGGCTTGGAGGATATTTAGAATACGGATCAAGGTACGTTGGGTTCAAAATTCAGCTCCTGAGGCCTTATAATTTCGGAGATACAACCCGTACAAGATAGGGTTCTGGAATCATCCTGAAATGAGTCATTGTGGAATTTTCGCTAGAAATAATTTTCTGTAACATTTTAGAACCTGAACTATGGAGGAAATTTACAAACACTAGTATTGTATTTGTGGAAAAAAGTTCAGCTTCTGGGTCATCTTAAATTTGTATATACACCCTGTGTAAGATAGGGTATCTGACTAGCCCTATTGACTAGTCTCAAGAAGGTGTTCCAGGTAAAACAATCATAACTTCTTGCTAGAGTATCCAAATTGTGTGGGACTGGTTGCATTATATCATGGACAGTCTGTAGTATTTTGGCTGCGATTTTCATAATTTTATATCAATTATTTTGTGCGGGGAACACTATACAAGTGAGATCTCCTCGAAAGGCCAAAAATCGGCAAGTTGTGGGGAAGTTACCATAAATTCCACTTGGCACATCCAATTTTGATCAGACCTATGGCATTGCAGAGAAAAAATATCATAGAAATACATAAGA
>JZKD02S0138077.1:0-23882 GCA_000966675.3 Picea glauca
TCTCTCTCTCTCTCTCTCTCTCTCTCTCTCTCTCTCTCTCTCTCTCTCTCTCTCTCAAAATCCAACTCAATTTCCCTTGATACTTGACCAATAACTCCCCACAAAACACTCTAGAAAAATCTACCAATTATCATATTAGTTCACGGTGTTCCCCTTCACTTCCCAATATAGAATTAGGAAGTCCTACTCCTTCTATACTCCATAGTTCCTTAGAGTACCCTCCCCTAATTTAGATTTCTTTCTAGAAATTAACAAAGGAGTATCCTATGAATGGAAATTCACAAGGGATTCAAGGTTCATATAATCCCATATTCTATGCTCATCTACAACCTTCTAGTCCTCACCCAAGTCTGCTCTTAATCTTCTTACATGGTTCCTTTCTTGGTTAATTTTCATATCGGTGTTTGGTTTGTGGTTCATAGTTCATTATTCATTGTGTGTCCTCCTCTTTCATTGTATGTGCATATGTGTGTATATATTGCTTCATGCCACTCTTTTATGAGTGAATCCACGCCCCTATTAGGAATGGGAAATTCAAGGAATTAACATTGACATTACTTCTGACAAAAGGAAACATATGAATCTTACACTAGAAATCAACCACACTTTCATAACTTTATGAAAGGACTTGTCCAACCAACCTCTTACATAAATGTAATGATTGGTTAAATGAGTCAATATAAGTGGTTGGATTCATTTAAGGTACATGGAGAAAAGGATATTGTAACATCCCCACTATAATCCCCAGTTTAATTAATGCATATGTAGATATAATGTGCGGCTACGGCCAAAGCAATGTAATATGCAAATTGTGTTTCAATGTTTTAATAATAAAATGTGATGTTAGTTGCTAAGGGGACATGGACAAGAGATGGGGGATGAATTAATCCAGAATTGGGGGGAGTGTCTAGGATAATGTCCAATAAGGGTCCAAGGGGGAATTACCCATATATATTAATTCAACCCATTTTCCAAAAATTGCTATTTGTATATGAACCTTCTCATTTTTGATTGAGTGGTGCCAAAGCCAATCATTGAATACATGTAAGAGTGTGGGTGTGATTAGTCACATCCCATAGTTATTGGGCACATGGGGGTTGAGTAAAATCATCTTGGGGAAGAGTGTGAGTCTAGAAAGGAAATCCAAAGAGAGAAAATATGTATGGGTGGATGGGGTAGTTTTAGTTAGTCAAGTTTTAAGCATGAGCAACAAGTAGGGAGTAAGAAAGATATCTTGAAGTTGTTTCATCCATGGAGGGTGTATTCTAGAGAAAGTTGGAGCGTATTCTGAGAGTATTGGAGCTAGAAATTGAAGAACCGGGTTCTCAATCCTGAAGAGTGAACTCTTGAGTGAGTTGCACTAAAACAACAAGTGTTTGTTGATATTTTGTTGGTAGTTTTCCTAGCAACAATTTCCCTTGAGTTCCCAGTTGATATATTCCTAGATGCATGTGTCATAGAGGCCCTAATAAACGAA
The DNA here is from genome assembly GCA_000966675.3 of Picea glauca. Classification (NCBI taxonomy): domain Eukaryota; kingdom Viridiplantae; phylum Streptophyta; class Pinopsida; order Pinales; family Pinaceae; genus Picea; species Picea glauca. The sequence goes on from JZKD02S0138077.1 coordinate 1,478, forward strand.
TAGGACACATGAGGGATTGAGATCAATGAAGGGGTAAATTCATTGGGTTGGGCGGGTCAAGAGGAAGAGAGCTAGTGGAAAATCGGGATAGTTTTAGGAAGATATCAGTGTGTTCATGTGAGTTTATGAGTTTTGAGTGGACTGTGAGAGACCGCCCTCTTTTGTGGATTAATAGCCTCATATCTGGTTTGAATGGATGTTGATATTTGGAACAGACGATCTATGGTTGGGTGGAACATTCGTCCCAAGCAATTGATTGTACAACTCTGGTTTAAAGATAAGTGTTTTATCGTGTTGCTGAGTTATTTACATGTGTTATTGTTGTGCATGAACTATGTGTAAATGAGAATTATTTATATGCTACTATTATAATCTCTTTAGCTTCATTTCATTTTGATTATTAGCATGTTGTATATGCTTCTATTTTATTGTTGTAGATAGTAGCTAAATATGCTTTAATTTGTAGCTGAAAGCTACAGGAAATTAGTTAATTGTAAATCAATTAATTTAGTTAGAAAAAAATTCATTTTTATGAGTATTTTGCACCGTAATGTCCCTAGGATGGGTTGGGGGATATTACATTATGGTATCAGAGTGCTTGGTTCAAACTCCGAGCTTGTATGGGCCATGATGGCTACAAATTGGTGAAAATTCATTGTTGCATATTTTCTCTGTGAAAGATTTGGGAAAAACAGAGAATTTAGAGAGAATTATCCAAATCCGTGAGAAAAATATGAGTCTAAATGACTCCAGACTGTTTAAGAGGTTACATGGAGCCAAACGGTAAATTTGCAGATCAAAATTCAACCTAGAATGGTCAAAATTCAAATTTTAATGGTCGCTTGTAGAGTTGTGGGAAGTTTAGTGAATTGACGGTTGAGATCGCGTTTGATCTCAAGATCAACGGTCAAGATTCACCTTTATAAATTTAAAATTTTGTAAAGGTTCATTCATTTGGAAGGTTGATCAAATCAACGGTAGAGATTTAATTTTGTTGTTTGGAAGTTGAAGGAGATCGATGGTCCATATTTTCCTAGAATGTGATCAAAATTTCAAAGTGTGAATTTCGACAGTAGAATCCATCAATGGTTGATGGTAAGATCGGTGAGTTTGGTGAAGTGTTGGAAATTCTCCAAGAGAAAATGTCAATGGCCAGCGATTGATGAATGGGCATCGATAGGGTTTTGACTTGCTAAAAATGTCATTTAGGGCCTCAAAATCGCCCCACGAGTTAATGACCTTCAAAAACCACAAAAAATCGCATAAAATCCTACCATGTCTCGTGACATGCTTCAGCTGCAGAGACATGGGAGGAAGCATGTCAAGGATTTATGCATCCTTGTACAACAAGCAATATGAATATCAATCCCCCGTGATTGAAGTGGAAGGTAAGATCAATAATCATCCCATAACAATTTTCATTGATTCTGGAGCTATCCATAGTTACATAAATGCTAACATTATCGAAATATTTCACTTGCAAAGAAATAAGCATAAGAAATCTTGGTTAGTTCAGTTAGCTAAAAGAGCTAAGAGAAAGATCAATGATTTGGTGAAAGATTGTTTGATAGACATAAATGGACTAATACCAAAGGTGGATATAAACATCATACCATAGGGTTCATATGATTGTATAATTGGCATGGATTGGTTGGAAAAGAATTATGTTGTCCTAGACTATTACAAAAAGGAAATCACATGTCTTGATGAGGAAGGGAAGCAAGGAAAGATTCAAGGCATTCTGAGAGTTGTAGATGTTGGAGAGATTTCAGCTATGCAATTGAAAAAGAGTTTCAGGAAAGGATGTCATATTTTTGCAACCCATATGGAAGAGGCATTCGAAGATAAAGTGGCAACCATTGAAGACCATCTCATCTTAAAGGAATTTGAAGATTTTTTTAGAGAAATCCCAGGATTTCCACCAAAGAGAGACATAGATTTCTCTATTTATTTGGTGCCAGGAGTTGCCCCAGTGTCTAGCACACCTTATAGAATGGGCATGCCAGAATTGAAGGAGTTGCATATGTAGCTTGAAGAGTTGTTAAAGAAGGGGTATATACGCCCAAGTGTGTCACCTTGGGGAGCCCCAATTCTTTTTGTGAAGAAGAAATATGAAACCTTAAGGTTGTGTATAGATTTCAGACAGCTTAACAAGGTCACCATAAAGAACAAGTATCATTTACCAAGAATTGATGATTTGTTTGATCGGTTGAAAGGTGCAAGAATATTTTTGAAGATTGAATTGAGATCAAGTTATCATCAAGTAATGATAAAAGAAGAAGACATCAGCAAGACCGCATTCAAGGGAAGATATGGGCATTATGAATTCACGTTAGTTCCATTTGGACTATCAAATGCCCCAATAGTTTTTATGTGTTTGATGAATGTAGTGTTCAGAGAGTACCTGGACAAGTTTGTAATTGTGTTCCTAGATGATATACTCATCTACTCTAAGTCAGAAGAGAAACATGAGAAACATTTAAGAATGGTGTTGCAATTTTTAAGAGAGCATAAATTGTATGCTAAGCTAAGTAAGTTCATCTTTTATCAAAAGAAGATTCACTACTTGGGGCATATAATTTCAGCAGATGGGATAGAATTTGATCCTGAAAATATAGCAGCCATTAGAGGATGGCCAGCGCCAAAGAATGTCACAGAGGTTAGATCATTCATTGGTATTGCCAGTTATTACCGAATATTCGTAAAAGGGTTCTCAAAGATTGCAAGTGTAGTCACTTCTTTGCAAAAGAAGGGAGTGAAGTTTGAATGGAATTCCCAAGTGTGCAGAAAGTTTTCAGTAGTTGAAGGAAATATTGACAAGTGCACCCATATTGAAGATTGTAGATCCAAATGAATATTTCCTTGCATGCAAGGAAGGGTTTGGTGGAGTCCTCAGTCAAAAGGATCATGTGGTATTCTATGAGTCTAAAAAATTAAAAGAGCATGAAATATATTATGCTACCCATGATCTAGAGTTAGCAACAATTGGACATGCATTAAAAATGTGGAGACGTTACCTTATGGGTAAGAAATTATAGCTAAGGAAAAATCATTGTGGTATGAAACATTTGTTTGGACAGCCAACACTAAATGCCAAACAAATTAGATGGCTAGAATTTCTGAGTGAATATGACTTTGAAATTAAGCATATAGAGGGAAAGGAAAATCAAATGGTTGATGCACTCAACAGGAGAGCTCATGAAGTGCATATTGCAACCATCATTATGTATAGGACTGATCTGAAAGATCAAATTATTATAGCAGCAAATTCATATCAGCATTATCTAAAAGTAAAAGAGATATTACAGCAAGGTAAATTTCAGCATAAATGTAATTCTTATGAGTTGAAAGAAGATAGAATTCTCATGTACAAAGGTAAGGTGTATGTGTCAAATTCCAGTGAGCTAAAAAATGTAGTGTTGAAGGAAATGCATAATGTGTCATATGTCGGGCACTCGAGATATCTAAAAATAATTGCAGCAGTAAGAAGCCAATATTTTTTTCTAGGAATGAAAAAATAAGTGGTTAATTACATAGCCAGATGTCTAGAATGCCAAAAAGTAAAGACAGAACATAGACACCCAGCAGGGTTTCTACAGCCATTTCCCATTTCGGAATGTAAGTGGGAAGTTGTCATGGTTGATTTTATTACTAAGCTTCCCAGAATAGTGAAGCAACATGATTCCATCATGGTGGTGGTGGATAAATTAACTAAGGAAACACATTTTATCTGAGTGAAGACAAAACACAAGGTAGAAAATATTACAGAAATATATATGAAGGAAGTTTCTAGGCTACATGGAGTGCCTAAGGAAATAGTTTCATATAGAGATCCAAAGTTTACTTCAAAAATTTGGAAAGGTTTGTTCAAAGAATTTGGAATAAATCTAAACCTTAGTACAGTGTATCACCCAGAGTCAAATGGGAAAACAAAGAGGACCAACATGATAATTCAGGGCATGCTTAGAATGTATGTGATGGATCAGCCATCAAAGTGGGAAGATTATATTAATTTAGTTGAATTTACCTACAACAATGGGTATCAGGCCTCATTGAAAATGAGTCCATTTGAAGCATTGTATGGTAGAAATTGTAACACACCAGTGAGTTGGGATAATCCAAAAGACAGAGCATTTGTTGGGACAAAATTGTTAAAGGAAATGGAAAAGCAAATGACAAGGATAAAATAGAATTTAAAGGCTTCCCAAGATAGGTACAAAAGTTATGCAGACAAAAATAGAGTGTTTATGGATTTTAAAGTGGGAGAATTTGTGTTCTTAAAAGTGAAGGCAAAGAAAAGTTTGTTAAGATTAGGAAGTTGCCCAAAGTTGGCAACAAGATATTGTGGACCTTTTGAAATCTTAGAAAAGATGGGGTTAGTTGCATACATGCTAGCATTTCCTGCATCGATGAGAGTGCATAATGTATTTCATGTGTCATTGTTAAATAAATATGTACCTAATCCTAACCACATAATTGATTGGAATGTGATATAGGTGGAGAATGAAGGGGATTTTCGGGTGGAACCAGTATGCATCCTAGACAGGAAATTCAAAGCGCTCATAAACAAATCCATAGGGATGGTAAAGGTTCAATAGACCTATTACGGTCCTAAAGATGCTACATGGGAGCATGAAGAATACCTACAAATTTTTGACAATTTTGAGGAAAATGGAATGCAAGACTCCATTTTGAGACATTAGAGTTCCAAAACCACATTTCAGAGTCCTAGCCAACTGTGTTGAGGACCTTGATAAATGAATGGCTCATTCCTTGGGTTAGCCTTGATAAACGGATGGTTCATCCCTTGGGTTATCCTTGATAAATGGATGGTACATCCCTTGGGTTAGCATTAATAAACAAATGGTACATCCCTTAGGTTAACCTTGATAAATGAATGGTGCACTCCTTGGGTCATTGAGTTGGGAGGAACAAGATATTATGGTTGGAACTGTTGTTGGAGTTGTTAAATTGCAAAATAAAATTTATTTCTAAGTATTGTGATGTAAATTTTTTATATGTATATCGGCATAGAGTGCACTAAGGACGATGCACAATTGTAGGGGAGGGGGAATGTAACATCCCCACTATAATCCCCAGTTTAATTAATGCTTATGTAGATATAATGTGTGGCTACGACCAAATCGATGTAATATATGAATTGTATTTCAACATTTTAATAATAAAATGTGATGCCAACTGCTAAGGGGACGTGGACAAGAGATGGGGGATAAATTAATCCACAAGAGGGGGGAGTGTCTAGGATAATTTCCAAGAGGGGTCCAAGGGGGAATTACCCATGTATATTAATTCAACCCATTTTCTTAAAATTTGTATTTGTATATGAACATTCCCATTTCTGATTGAGTGTTCCCAAAGCCAATCATTGAATACATGTAAGAGGGTGGGTCTGAGTAGTCACATCCCATAGTTATTGGGCACATGGGGGTTGAGTACAATCAGCTTGGGGAAGAGTGTGAGTCAAGAAATGAAAGCCAAAGAGAGGAAATTCATATGGGTAGAGGGGGCAGTTTTAGTTAGCCAAGTTTTGAGCATGAGCAACAAGTAGGGAGCAAGGAGAGCTTGGAGTTGTTGCATCCATAGAGGGAGAATTATAGAGAAAGTTGTAGTGTATTTGGAGCATATTGGAGATGGAAATTGAAGAGCCAAGTTGTCAGGCCTGAAGAGTGAACTACTGAGTGAGTTGCACTAAAAGAGCAAGTGTTTGTTGTTCTTTTGTTAGTAGTTTTCCTAGCAGCAAATTCCCTTGAGTTCCTAACTAAGAGATTCCTAGCTACACATGCCAGAGAGGCCCTGATAAATGAATGGGATTCTCGATGGACTAAGATCATTGAAGGGGTACATTCCTTGGGTTGGGAAGGTCAGGAGGAAGAGAACTAGTGGAAAATCAAGATATTTGTAGGAAGATATTAGTGGGTTCATGTGAGTTTATGAGATGTGAGTGGATTGTGAGAGACCACCCTATTTTGTGGATTACTAGCCTTGGCTTGGGGGGTGACTGGATGTTGAGATTTCGAACAGTCGGTCTATGGTTGGGTGGAATGCCTGTCCCAATAAGCTAGTTACACAACTCTGGTTTAAAGATTAGTGTTTTATCTTGTTGTTGAGTTATTTGCATGTGTTATTATTGTGCATGAACTCTATGTAAATCATAATTATTTATATGATATTGTAATGAGTTGTTTAACTAGATTTTGTGTTGATTATTAACATGTTGTAGATGCTTATATTTTATGGTTGTAGGCAGTAGCTAAATCTGTTTTAATTCATAGATGAAAGCTACAGGAAATTAGTTAACTGTAAATGAATTAATATAGTTAGCAGAAATTTCGTTCTTATAAGTATTCTGCACCATAATGTCCCTCGGATGCGTTGGGGGACGTTATAGATATGATATCTAAGGTGTGCATTTGACATTACAAGATTTACTTTCCCTTAGGTCCTCTTTCCTCTCCACCTCTAGTGGAATTATAGCCCTCTTGTTCACATGTTCTCAAAACCAGCATGGACTATTTCATATCATATTATAAACATTAGTATTTACATAGCTTGCATCCATCATGACAGGCCCATCACATGATCCATAAAAATACAAGCACACATGTACCTAGCCAATCACTAGTCAAGCCTTGGACTTGAACTTCGCATAATGAATCCATACTAGAATTTTTACAATTTATACATAGTATAATTCAATATATTTCAAGGGTCAAAATTGGGACTTCATATATGAACACAATCTTTCCTATTAACATTAAAAGAAAATTTGTGGGAGAGATAAGACATTAAACTTTATAATCCCATGCTTGTACTCACTACTTTATTATTCTACTATTTCAAATTATTTGTTGCGATTAGAAAAATGTTAGTGTTATAATTGTAATGATAAATTGACTATAGTGTCTTGACAACTTGTTGTTATTGATAAATTGATGTGCTCAATATATATGTACATATGTTTTTTTGTTTGACATATCCACAAGTTAATTATTTGGCATCCCCAATGAACTATTGTGATAGATGTGTTTTCCCATTACAATGGTTAATATTATGTTAGTGATCATAAGGGCTAGGTATCATAGTGGTTACAGGTTAAGATGTGTAATGGGTTAATGTCATAGTTAATGTGTTAGGTAGCATAATGTGTTTAGGGTCATAGTGGTTAGGAGTTATAGTGTGTGCATAGTTAAAATGTATTATGAGTCAATCATGTTAGGGGTCATACTATGTCTAGGGTCATAATGGCACCATAGTGGTTAATAGTTAAGGTGTGTCAATGGTTCTGAGGTGGTTCAAGGTCAAAATAGTCAAAGGTAAAAGTGTGTTAAAGGTGTTATGGTGTGACAAGGTCAAAATAATTCATTAACGTGTGTCAATGGATTATTGTTTTAAGCATTGTAGTGTATTTGAGGTTGTAGTGATTATGGGTTACAATGAATTAGAGTGTTTTAAGTGTGTTCAAGGTTAAAGTGTGATTCAGGAGCATCGCCTTCAAAGTCAAAATGAAAGTGTGGAGGAAAAGGAATGACATCTCAACAAATGACAGAATTTCAAATCAGAAATTAACTCGGAATTAAACCGGGTTGTTTAGATATTTTGTAAACAACATTTTAAAAATGTAACTTGTTTGTAAAGTCGTGAAGGACTGTAAGGGATTGCAGATATTGAGTGTTGACTCTTATCTAGAAACAATTGTTAGTTATTGTAATAGGACAGAGTAGGTAACCACTAAGAGTTTGATAGGATAGGCTGCAGATAGAACAAGAAGCTCGTGGAGCTAGTCCTTAGATAGATTTTATTGTCGCATTGTAATAGGATAGATAGAAAAGAGAGAAGAAGATAGAGATCTGAGAGATCAGTAGAACAGAGTAGAGTAGAAGAAACACTGTGTAATTTGTTTTCGTGAATGAATAGAACAGACAAAATTGTCCCAAATCCTTGGACTTTGTTCATTTGATGTATGGATGAATAATGTTATATTTTGTGTATGTGATTTATTTCAGTTCGTTCATGTATGATTGTTCGAGAGATTGATTGTATGAGTTCGTGATGAAATTGGATGAGTTTCAATTGTTTCTCTTCTGACACTCATATGCAAGGTGTGCATCTCGAATGTAAGGAGTGCGTCGACTGAGTCTTGGAGTGACTCAAAGAAGTTTAGAGAGAACAAAGGAAACTTAGACCAAGTGCAAGGTGTGCATAGCTTCAAGAAGCGACCGGGTGTCGAAGAACCCAGAACAGAGAAATCCAAGTGGGCAAGAAGAATTTGTTTTCAAGAAATACTTCAAACTGAGTTATCGAAAGCCCAATAACGCAAGGTCTATGTGGGAAATAGAAATCCAGTTAAGAACAAAGCTCAAAAGGGATAACACTTTCAAAAGTGTTAACGAGATCCAAGAATCGGACTCAAAGGAGGAGAAAAGGTTTGAAACCTTTGAACACTTAGGAAATATTCTAAGTCACGGAGAACTCAGAAGCTCAAGAGGAGGAGCGACAGAGGACATTAGACCACTGTGTAAACGATCAACAGTTGTCTGATCAAGGTAAGGTGCACAAGCCTTAGCGATTCTCACACATAGGAGAGAGAAACCTCACCAGGGTTAAGCACTGATATTTCTAAAGCCCGAAGAACCAGAAACCCCAAAATAGAATCTTAGTCGTCCGATCGCAGGAACAGATCTGAGCCGTCAGATTTTTTAGGGTAAACTTCAAGCGTCAGATCACCAGAGTGGATCTGAACCATCAGATATCACGAGTTCATAATGAGGTGAGTTTGAAACTTGAGAGTCCCGAAGAATGAAGGGTTGGAGAGCAGAAGCAAAACTGGACCGTTAGATCTAGAAGGGTACGTGTCGACGGGTCGTGAGATCCAGAGGAAGGAAAAAGGTGAAAGGTTGAAATATCCGAAGCCTGAATAGTCGAAGAGTTGTGAGACATCAATCTTCGAGGGGACAGTTTTAAATAGATCATGAGCTTCGGGAAAATTGAAGTGGGTTTTCAGTTTGAGAACTGAGATTGCCGAAGTGCGAAGATCCGAAGTAAAATCTGGGCTGTGAGATCTAAGGGAGACGTGGCGTGAATTTGTGAACTCGGTAAGGTCTCGAAGTGGTTCATAACCATTGGATTCGGATGAGACTTGGGGCACATCTGTGAATTCCGGATAAATACCCAAAGTAATCATCAATTGTCAGATCAGGAGGACATGCATCAGTGGATCACAGACTCCGGGTAAAAGCCATTGGGAAAAGGAAGTTTGATATTTGAGATCTCAGAAGTATGGAGACCTGAAGGAGATCTCGACCGTTAATCAAGAAGAGGGTCACAGGACCATCGATCTAGTTTGAAAGGTCGAACATCCGAAGTGGGAGAAGAACCGTTGATCAAGCAAGACAGGTGTCAGCAGATCGTGAGTTCCAGAAGATTTGAGTACTGAGGAAAGTTGGGTTTGATATTTCAAAACCCTGAAGTCCAAAGTTGCGAAGGAGATCACAGTCATTGATTGAAGGAGGGGAAGATATAGTCCATAGATTCGAAAGGTACAGATCTGAACAGTCGATTCAGACGTTATCGTCAAGATCATGAGATCAATGATCCCATAGAATTGCGGGGATAGGAGTTACGCGAAATTTAAAATATCGAGGGTGGGCCACAATCCAAACTGTGGTTTCGTCGGGAGGACACATGGAGGATTGAGTAGGTTTGCAGGCCCAAAAGTATTTTGACTTAAAACCACTTGTAGCCGTGCCCACAATCATGTGATCATCGCCAAGGTCACATCAAGAGGGGGCTTATCAGAAAAAGGAGCTAATGCCCGATACTCTGATATTTCGCAGGAGAGAAAAAGGGAGGGTTGTGGGTGCCATTAAAACCTACAACAAGAAGCTGAAAGGGCCTGTGTTTAGTCACAAAAGGTAACCATTAAGGTTTCATAGAGTCACTCGACTCTAGAATCGGAGATCCAAGACCAGGAGGTCGCGCAGCCCTATGGGGGAGTAGTGGGGTTGTACCAGGTGGTATCAGAGTTGATATTGAGTTTGTTTACAGATAGAAAGAAAAGGAGAAAGGAGGTAAGTTGATATCAATTGTGGTATCAATAAAATTGTATTTATGCTTGTAGGTGACGCAATGAAATCATGCCACCCAAAAGGTGTAGAGAGAATGCAGAAATTGAAGAAGAAATGAGGCGACTCCGAATGAGATTGGACACCATGGAAACAATGCAGAGAAGAGAACCAAACGTTGGAGATATCAGTGAAGTTGAGAGCGAAGAAATAGATTTTGAAGAAAATGTAGCAGAGGATGTTGCAAAAGATCACTTGATAAAATTTGTTTCAAAGATAGGAGCCCGAGCGAGAATAGAGGTACCAATGTATGAAGGCAATTTAGAAGTTGAAGAATTGTTAGATTGGGTACGTGCTATGGTCAAATACTTCGATTATGAAGATATCGAAGAAGATAATATGGTGAAGAATGTAGTGACAAGACTAAAAGGTCATGCAGCGCTATGGTGGGATGAACTACAAGACGAACGTAGGAGCAGTGGTAAGCAAAAAATTAAAAACTCGGATAGGATGGTAGCCAAGATGAAGGCAAAATTTATTCCGAAGGACTATCAAATCAATATGTTTGGAATATTACAAAACCTGAGACAGAAGAGCTTATCAGTGAAGGAGTGCACTGAGGAATTTTACAAACTGAACATCAAGGTTGGACAGAAAGAAAATGAGGATGAAAAGACAGCTAGATATATCAATGGGATGAGATATGAAATCCAAGACGAGATCATCATGATGTCGGTTAGTACAGTCGAGGATGGTTATCAAGCATCCTTGAAAGATGAAGAGAAATTGGCCAGGAAGTAAATCCAACGAAGCAAAGGAGGAAACTCAAGCAGAGCTAAGGGAACTACCAAAGAGAAGTTCCAGAAGCAGAAGCATGAAGCTGACAAACAACATAGTCACCATGAGAAAGGTGGAAGTTCTAAGGAAGGACAACATGGTGGAAGAATTTTGTTTTCCAGAGGACGAGGAAGAGCTAGAGGATGCGTAGAAAAATGTTATACCTGTGGAAAACAAGGAACAAGTCTTGGGAATGTCCCGAGAGAAAGTATGAAGGAGGAGGTGAAGCACATGTTTCTGAAGAATAGAAGCATGTGGAAGCAGAAGAAGCAGAAGGAGGAAAGAACCTCATGATGAGAAAGATTCTTCTTAAACCAGAGAAGGAGATGGGGGAACCATTTCAGTGAACAAGTCTGTTCAGAATTGCTTGCAAGACAAAATGCATAGTTTGCAAGGTGATTATAGACAGTGGGAGCATTGACAATCTAGTATCCATAGAGATGGTGGAGAAACTGGAATTGAAGACAACTGCACATCCAAACCCGTACAAGGTATCATGGTTGCAGAAAGGACATCAAGTAATGGTAAGTCAACAATGCCAAGTTGAATTTAAAATAGGAGGTTATAGGGATGAAATATTATATGACGTAATTCCTATGGATGTCTGTCATATTTTATTGGGGAGATCGTGTTAGTTTGACAGAAAAGTTATTCATGATGGGAGAAAGAATGCTTATACCCTAGAAAATACTAGTAGGACACATATGTTGTTACCAATCGAAGACAAATAGAAAAAGAGGGAAGCTAGTTCAAGTATACTTCTCATGAATGGGAAGGAACTCTTGAAAGAAGTCAAGAAGGAAAAAGAAACGTAGTTTGTTGTAGTGAGGAAGCCTAGAGTTATCCTTACGAATACTTCTATGGAAGATTTGCTTGAAGAAATCCAGGAATTGTTAGAAAACTTTGATGACATAGTAGTGGATGAGTTACCTCACTCATTTCCACCCATCATGAGTATAAGCCATCATATTGACCTTATTCCAGGAGCTAGTTTACCAAACAAAGCAGCTTATAGGTTGACACCTAGAGAGAATGAGGAAGTCAAAATTCAAGTCTAAGAGTTGTTGGATAAAGGTTTAGTCAGGGAAAGCCTAAGCCCATGCGCAGTACCAACTGTGTTAAGTCCAAAGAAGGATGGAGGATGGAGAATGTGTACAGATTCCCGAGCCATCAACAAGATAACCATTAGGTACATATTTCCTTTACCGAGGATGGATGATTTGATGGATTGTTTGAGTGCAGCAATCTATTTTTCCAAGATATACTTGAAGAGTGGATATCATCAAATAAAAATGAGAGAGAGAGATGAATGGAAAACAACATTCAAGACAAATGAAGGATTGTTTGAATGGTTGGTCATGTTGTTTGGGTTGACAAATGCACCAAGCACATTTATGAGATTGATGAATGAAGTATTGAAAGACTTCATAGGGAAATTTTCCATAGTATATCTAGATGAAATACTAATCTTCAGTAAGACGAAGGGAGAACACTTAAGACATCTGACAGCAGTGATGGAAAAGTTGCAGCAGGAAAAATTGTTGATAAATCTGAAGAAAAGATCTTTTATGAATAAGGAACTCATATATTTGGGTTTCATGATCTCTTAAAATGAATTAAAGATGGATCTATAAAAGGTGAGAGCAATCAAAGAATGGACATCGCCAAGCAACATATTTGAGGTAAGAATTTTTCATGGGTTAGCAAGATTTTATAGAAAGTTTATCAGAAATTTCAGTGGAATATGTGCACCCATGTTGGACACTGTGAAGAAGAAACACAAGTCTTTTAGTTGGACAGAGGAATATGAAAAAGGTTTCAAAGTGTTGAAGGAGAAGATCACAGAACAACCAATTCTGGTCTTGCCATATTTTGGAAAAACATTTCATGTGAGATGTGATGCGAGTGGATTAGCCATTGGAGCAATCTCGAGTCAGGATAATAGGCCAGTTGCTTATTTCAGTGAGAATTTGAATGACGCTAAGAAGAATTATTCCACGTATGAAAAAAAAACTTATGCAGTGATTCAAGCTTTGAATAAGTGGAGACACTATCTAATTCCCAAACAATTTTTCTTGTATAGTGATAACCAAGCTTTGCAGTTTATTACTATGCAAGAAAAGTTGAATCAGAAACATGCTAAATGGGTAGAATTTATGCAGAACAAAGTTGCAGATGCTTTGAGCAGAATGAGTTTGATTGTACAGGAATTCCAATTGGATACCTTAGGGTTTCAACACCTCAAGGAGATGTATAAAGAAGACGCAGATTTTAAGGAAGCTTATGAGGCATGCAAGAATCCTTTATTGGGAGACAGAAACCCATGGACTGGGTATTTGATCTAGGATGGATTATTGTTCAAGGGAATCCAATTGTGCATACTGAAATGCTCAATGAGAGATAATTTGTTGAAGGAGAAACACAGCGGATGTTTAGTTGGACATTTTGGTCACGATAAGACATTTGCACAGCTAAGTAATTTTTATTATTGGTCGAGCATGAGAGCAGAGGTGAAAAAGTTTTTGAACAAATGAATAATTTGTCAATATGCAAAAGGAAGACAATAGAACATTGGTTTGTATCATCCATTACCAATTCCAGAAAGGTCGTGGGATGAAATCAGTATGGATTTTGTTTTTGGATTGCCTAGAACTCAAAAAGGGAGTGATTCCATATTTGTTGTGGTGGACAAATTTTTAAAAATGGAACATTTCATACCATGCCAGAAGACAAACGATGCTACACACATAGCCAATTTGTTTTTCAAAGAAGTAGTGAGACTACATGGATTCGAGGAGCATAGTCTCAAACAGGGACACCAAATTTGTAGGACACTTTTGGAGGACTCTATGGAAAAGGATGGGGATGAACTTGTCCTTTAGTTCAGGATATCACCCTTAGACAGATGGACATATTGAAGTAGTAAACATGAGTCTAGGAAACTTGTTGAGAAGTTTAGTCACTGAGCAAGGTCGTTAATGGGATCAGATTCTGGCACAAGCAGAATTTGGATTCAACAATTCAGTGAACATGAGCACAGGGAAAAGTCCATTTGAAATTGTGTATGGTATACAACCAAGAGGGATTACAGAGTTGAGAGATCAAAATCAAGATGATTTCAGAAGTGCTGGAGAAGAGGATTTTGCAACAGAAATGCAGAAAATCCATGACAGAGTCAAAGAACAGTTATAGAACAGGAGCCAAAAATACAAGAGCAGAGTTGATCAAAAGAGGAGAGAACTTCAATTCGAAGTTGGAGATGAAGTTTTATCTCATTTGACAAAAGAAAGGTTTCCAAGGGGAATGTATAACAAGTTGAAGATGAAGAAGATAGGACCATGCAGGATCAGAAAATTTGCAGCCAATGCTTATGAAATTGACTTTCCAGACAATGTTGGGATATCACCAATATTCAATGTTGCAGACTTGTATCCTTATAGGAGAGATGAAGCAGGAGAATCAGATGATTAGAAAGAAGTTCAATGGGAAGAACAATTGCCCACAGCAGAAAAACCTCAGATGGAGAAAATCATTGAATAGCTAGTTGGAAAGAAGACCAGGAGAAAGACATATCCTGAATATCTAGTGATGTGGAAAGATCATCCAATGGAAGAATGCAAGTTGGGTCACATAACCTAATATTTTGAAGCATGGAAAGACAGTGCAGGAGCTCATGGATAGGAGTCCCTAAAAATTTTAACCAGAGGAGTATGATGCAGGTGCATCACCTTCAAAGTCAAAACGCAAGTGTGGAGGCAAAGGAATGACATCTCAGCAAATGACAGAATTTCAAATCAGATATTAACTTAGAATTAAACCGGGTTGTTGAGATATTTTGTAAACATCATTTTCAAAATGTAACTTGTTTGTAAAGTCATGAAGGACTGTAAGGGACTGCAGATATTGAGTGTTGACTCTTATCTGGAAATAATTGTTAGTTATTGTAATAGGACAAAGTAGGTAACCACTAAGAGTTTGATAAGATAGGTTGGAGATAGGACAAGAGAGCTCGTGGAGCCAATCCTTAGATAGATTTCATTGTTGCATTGTAATAGGATAGATAGAACAAAGAGAAGAAGATAGAGATCCAAGAGATCAGTAGAACAGAGTAGAGTAGAAGAAACACTATGTAATTTGTTTTCATGAATGAATAGAACAGACAGAATTGTCCCAAATCCTTGGAATGTGTTCATTTGATGTATGGATGAATGAATGTTATATTATGTGTATGTGATTTATTTCAATTCGTTCATGTATGATTGTTCGAGAGATTGATTGTACGAGTTCATGACGAAACTAGATGAGTTTCAATTGTTTCTCTTCTGACACTTGTATGAAAGGTGTGCATCTTGAATGCAAGGAGTGCATCGACTGAGTCTCAGAGTGACTCAGAGAAGTTTAGAGAGAACAAACGAAACTTAGACCAGGTGCAAGGTGTGCACAACGTCAAGAAGTGACCGAGCGTTAAAGAACCCAAAACAAAGAACGCCAGGTGGGCGAGAAGAATTTATTTTCAAGAAATCCTTCGAACGGAGTTATCGAAATCCTGATAATGCAAGGTGTGTGGGGGAAATCGAAATTTGGTTAAGGAAAAATATCAGAAGGGATAACACTTTGACAAGTGTTAATGAGATCCAAGATTCGGACTCGAAGGAGGAGCAAAGTTTCGAAACCTTTGAACACTTAGGAAATCTTCTAAGTCACAGAGAACTCAGAAGCTGAGGAGGAGGAGCGACAGTGGACATTGGACCACTGTGTAAAAGATCAAAAGTCGTCTGATCAGGGTAAGGTGCATGAGCCTTAGCGCTTCACACACAGAGGAGAGAGAAACCTCACCGGGGTTGAGAACTAAGATTTTCGAAGCCCGAAGAGACAAAAACCCCGAAGTAGAATCTCAGTCGTCCGATCGCAGGAACAGATTTGAGCCATGAAATTGTTTAGGGTAAAATTCAAGTGTAACACCCTGTTTCCCCCAACTTGTAAATATAACTGGACTGGCCAAGCACTATGGAAAACTCATAAATGTGAATATGTGATGTAAATGGACCTTGAGAAAAAGGTCAATGAATGTGAATAACATTTTGAATTTATTGCAGGACTGCTGAGAGGGGATGTGCAGAAAAAGAGACCACGATGGCGGTGGAGGGCACCTGGGAAGGTGGTGTTAACTTCCACTAAGAATGAATACCGTATTTGGACTCCACTAGCCCGGAGAACCAAAAGCGGCTCGCTGGACCTGAATTAAATATCTCGCGGGCTGGTGGGTAGATGGTTTAATGAGGGATGGGAGGTGAACCACCCATCCATAGAGCCATCAGGCCTGATCAGTGCGAGGGTAATTGCGCCACATGCAACCTCGCAAGAGGACAAGGCGTGGGGGTAGAAGCGATTGCGAGGACAGATGCGAGGGGAGAGCTCTAGCAACATGCAGAGTGAGTGATAGCAAAGAGGAAGGATTGCAACCTTTGCTCCTGGTCACTGGCAAACGGAGACGTAGTTTCGCAACATCGTGGTCTCAACTTGGGGGTGGCTGGTGGTAAATCCGTTGGAAGTCGCTAAGCCTACAGTTGGGTGGAAACGAGCACCCCTCTCAGCAGTCACACCCACTTCTGATGCTATTTCTGATAAGTGTTTTTCATATTGCATCTTGAAATTCATATGCTGACATATATGCTCATAAACTGTGAAATTGTGAATGATTACAGTATAAGAATGTTTGTGTAGTGTTTTGATAAGAAATGGTAGATATATGCTTATAATAGAAAAACCACGCATGGCTTATGATTGATAAGTGAATGTAATTATGCGCAAGTCGAACCAAGTCAGACTTCCAGTCCATTCTCGGGAACTTGTTTCCCCTTGTCTGTCTCCAAGAATGCCCCAGAATAGACCCCTTCACAGGGATTCCCTCCTTGGAGAGGTTTACCAAGAACCTGGAAAAAGGACTTGAATGCGCAAGTCTTAACAACCCTGTACGAGGAGGAATGACCCTCTTAAAATCTCGAAGTAGCAACGTAGGGATAAGCATCAATCGATGGACGAGATCCCGTCAGAAGATTCTCGGGTCATTCACGATCGTTAGATTGACGAAAGAAACAAGGGCGCTACATACCTTGCCCCTTTTCCTCTACCTTCATGAATAGCGAGGAAATTGGGATCGTAGATCCCCAAGGTCTGTGGGAATATCTGGACCGTTGGTCTCTTTTCCTGTCAAGAGAGCAGTAAGAGAGTACACGGCGTGGGATTGATCTGAGTCATTAGATCTTAGCTAGAAAAACCCAACAGCCGTCGAATCCGTTAAGAGATGCATGAGGGTTAAGCCCTCATAAACGGGAGGTTGAAAGTCCTGACGAGAGGCGTGGCCATTGGGATATCAACATTCGTGAAATCAGGAGTCACGATGACATGAGATCGAGAATTTTCATAGTGAAAAATCCCAGACTCAATCTGAGTCGTCCATCATAGGAGGACACGTGGGTAAGATCGGGAGCCCGTCGGTATTTCAGATATCGAAGGGACATGACGTCGGAGTATTCCAG
Organism: Picea glauca; assembly: GCA_000966675.3. Taxonomy (NCBI): domain Eukaryota; kingdom Viridiplantae; phylum Streptophyta; class Pinopsida; order Pinales; family Pinaceae; genus Picea; species Picea glauca. The sequence continues at coordinate 18,936 of JZKD02S0138077.1, forward strand.
CAGCGGAAACTCCTAAATCAGAAGAAGCGATCAAGGCCGTCCATCTTAGGAGGACGCGTGGCAGCAATCGAAGCTTGCGGGAAAAGTCCCGAAAGGAAAATCATCCATCGGGAAATCGGGAATCCAGTGGACAAGAAGTCCATACACTTTGAAATTGCGAAGTCCGAAATCCCGACAAAGTGAAAATCATCCACTGTAGGGCCAACTGTCATCATATCGGCATATCGGGATTCGGCGGATCGCGAATCCTGAGGACGAGTACATTTCGGCAGTGGAAAGTCCGAAAACCCGACAGGAGATAAGGTTGCGGTCTTGTGAGATAGTGGTCACGTGGGCCAAGAGTTCAGCCAGGAGGGCTAACACAAAAGGGACCATATCGGTAAATTGGCTCATCGGAAATCGAGGATTCAAGAGACAGGGAACTCTTGACATCGGGGATCCCGAAAACCGAAAGTGTATGCATTTTCCATTGTGGAAAGAGTAGTGGTTGTATGTAAAGGCCATGACCATCGATCTTGGTGGAGGGTCATCGCTATCCAATGAAGGTACATGTGGTTGTCGATCAACGTTTCGGCATCAAGGGATTCAAAAAGGAAAGAAACCTTGCCTTCGCGAGTCACGAAATCCCGATACTCGAAATCTCGTGGGCCATTGGATCCATGCTCCTAAGAGCCGTCGATCTCTTACACGACTTTCCATATCGGAATTCGGAGATTTGAATGACGAAGAGTCTTGGATTCATTGCATTTCGAACTCCCGAGTACCGAAACCCCGAAAGGATCCATACCGTTGTATCAGGGGAGGCTTACGGTCGTCGATCTTCCTTTGGAGGGAAACATTGGTGACCTCGAAAGTTTCGGGGATTTGAATGGGGAAATGTAGAAGTGGGTTATCGAGATTCCCCGAATAGTGAAAATCCGACAAGTTCTTTGCTAGCTCAAGTGCGTGGACACCGCATAGGGTCATGTAGACAGGACCCCAAGAGAGAAACTTTCCCCCCGCTAGCCCCGTCGTGGTTCGGTGCTTCGCGGTTCCAAGCTTCAGGGTTTTGCAAAGTCGAGCGACTCGACGTTCCAGTAGCACTAAGTCGCGAAGTGAGAAAATACGTCGTGCTGATTCGGCCCGTAGTCATGAACTACAGCCACATGGAGGTGGAAAATGGAAAGAGCTAGCCTGTGCTAAGCCCCGTAGGACTTCGAGGATTTTGACTGTTGAGGAATCAATGCAAAAGTTTGGTTTTGAGTAGCGGGTGTGTGACATCAAGCATCGGATCACCAAAGTGGATCTGGGTTGTCAGATATCGTGAGTTCATAAGGAGGCTAGTTTGATACTTGAGACTCTCGAAGCATGAAGGGTCGGAGAGCCGAAGCAAATTTGGACCGTTAGATCCAGAAGGGTATGTGTCATCGAGTCGTGAGATCCAGAGGAAGGAAAAAGGTGAAAGGTTGAAATACCCGAAGCTCGAATAGTTGAAGAGTCATGAGCCATCGATTTGTGAGGGGACACTTGTCAACAGATCGTGAGCTCTTGGAAAATTGAAGTGGGTTTTCAGTTTGAGAAATGAGATTGCCGAAGTGCGAATCCCGAAGACCCGAAGTAAAATCTAGGCTGTGAGATCTAAGGGAGACATGGCATGAATCTGTGAACTCCAGGTAAGGTCCTGAAGTGGTCCATAACCGTTGGATTCAGATGAGACGTGGTGCACATATGTGAGTTCCAGGTAAATACCCAAATTAATCCTCAATCGTCAGATCAAGAGGACACACATCAGTAGATCACAGACTCTGGGTAAAATCCATTAGGAAAAGGAAGTTTGAGATTTGAGATCTCAGAAGTCCAGAGACCCGAAAGAGATCTCAATCGTCGATCGAGAAGAGGGTTGTAGGACCGTTGATCTGAGTTGAAAGGTCGAACATCTGAAGTGGGAGCAGAACCGTTGATCGAGTAGGACAAGTGTCAGTAGATCATGAGTTCCGGAAGATTTGAGTATGGAGGAAAGTTGGGTTTGAGATTTCAAAACCCTGAAGTCCAGAGTTGCGAAGGAGATCGCATTCATAGATTGAAGGAGGAGCAGACCTACTCCGTAGATTTGAAAGGCGCAAATTTGAACCGGTGATTCAGACGTTATCATCAAGATCGTGAGATCAACGATCCTGTAGCATTGTGGGGACAGGAGTTGTGCGGAGTTTAAAATATCGAGGGCAGGTCACAATCCAAACCATGGTTTCGTTAGGAGGACATGTGGAGGCTTGAAGAGGATTACGGGCCCAAAAGTAGTTTGACTTCAAACCACTTGTAGCCGCGCTTGTAATCGTGTGGTCATCGCCAAGGTCACATCAAGAGGGGGCTTATCAGAAAAAGGAGCTAATGCCCGACACTCTGAGCTTTCGCAGGAAAGAGAAAGGGAGGGTTGTGAGTGCCATTAAAACCTGCAACAAGAAGCCAAAAGGGCCTGTGTTTAGTCATAGAAGGAAACCATAAAGGTTTCAGAGAGTCACTCAACTCTATAATCGGAGATCCAACACCGAGAGGTCGCGCAGCCCTATGGGGGAGTAGGGGGGATGCATCAAAGTGTGTTACATGTCAAGGATCATAGGGATAGGTTTATAGTGGATAGATATCAATATGTTAATGTGTTAGGGGATAATCGTGTAATGGGTCATAGGGGATAGTGGTAAAAGTGTGTCTAGGGTCATAAAGTTAATCATCGGGGTGTCTACATGATAAGGGTACAATCAAGAACATATATGATCCCTATATACACATATATATGGTTTCATAAACCTAATACTTTTTATGTTTTTAAATAGGTATTTACCATGGTGGTAAATACCTATGTTTAGCAAAACAACCTAGTAACCTTCCATGGGTCATTGTGTGTTGAGGGGCATAGTCGATAGGGGTTATAATGCACTAAGGTATTAGTGTGTTTAGAATCAAAATGTGTTAAGGGAAGATTGTGTCATGGATCATAGGGACTATGGGTCATAGTGGTTAGGGAACAACAGGTGCTAATGGGATTGGGTTTATATGTGTCATAGTAATTTCAGTGTAATTCTATTATAGGGTAATATCATACTACAATGTTGGTGTGTTATGGGTCAAAGTATATTAGGATATTATTGTGCCAAGGGTCATACTATGTCTAAGGCCGGAATGGTTAAGGGTTAAGGTCTGTTAAGGGTGTTAAGGTGGGTCAAGGTAAACAAAATTAAGGGTCAAGGTGTTAAAGGAAAAATAGTTCATTAAGGTGTGTTAATGGGTAGAGAGTTAGGAATCATGGACTAGTGCTTGATGTCATAATGGGTAGGGGTTATAACATACTAGGGTGTCAGTGTGCTAAGGGTCAAATTGTGTTAGTGAATGATTTTTCTAGGGAAATACAGATTTAGGGATTAAGGTGTGCTAATGGGTTAGGGGAGATAAGGGTTAGGGATTAAGGTGTGCTAATGGGTTAGGTTGTTAGGAATCATAGTGTGTTCACAGTCATAATGGTTAGGGGTTATAGTGTATTAGAGTTTCAGTGAGTTTGGGTTTAAAGTGTTTTAGGAGACAATTGTGTCAAGGGTCATCCTATGTCTATGGTCATAATGGTTAATATTCAAGGTGTTTCAAGGATGCAAATAAGGGTCAAGTTCAAACAAGTCAAAGCCAAGGTTTGTTAAGGCCTTTCAAGCTCAAAATGTTTCATCAAGGTGTATTAATGGGTTAGGGTGTGTCGGTGTGTCGGTGTTTAAATAGTTAAGGGTCAAGCTTGTTAAGCATGTTAAGGTGTGTTAAGGCATGTCAAGGTCAAAATAGTTCTCTAATGCTTGTTAATGGGTTCGACTAGTAAGCATCATACTATTTTTGGGTTCATAGTGGTTAGGATTTATAACATAATAGGTTACTAATATGTTTAGGGTCAAATGTGGTAGGGGATTATTGTGTTAAGGGTCACAAGTGATCAAAGTCATAGTGGTTAGGGGTGAAGACATGAGAATGAGTTAGTATGTTAGGTGTCATAGTGTGTTGAAAGCCACAGTGGTTAGGGTTTATAGTGTACTAGGGTGTTAGTGTGTTCAAGATTAAAGTGGGTTAGGAGACAATTGTGTTAGCCTTGTTTGGGATTAAAGTGTGTTAGTAGATAATTGTGTTTGGGATTAAAGGGTACTAAGGTGGTTAAAAGAAAAAAAGGGTAAATATGTTTCAAGGTTGTTAAAGTGTGTAAAGGTAAAAAGAGTGTGTTAAGGTGTGTTAATGTGTTAGTGTCTTATGCAATGTGTTAGGGTATTATGGAACATAATGTGTTAGGAGTTATTGATTAAGCTATGGGTCAATATGTTATAGTGTTAGGAGATGATAATGTGGAGGGTCACAGGGGAAAGGGGTCATAGTGTATCTATTGTGATAATAGTTAGGGATCAAGGTGTATGCATGTCAAGGGAACAACTAATATAGTAATACATTTTCATGATGATAGGGATTAAGGTGTATGCATGTCAAGGGAACAACTAATATAGTAATACATTTTCATGATGATAAATATAAAGAAGAGGAAGATGAAAATGAAAATGATGACAATATCACTTTGACAAGATGGTGTAATAACAAGAGAAATAATAAATACTTTACAAAATAGCAAACACTTACAAGGATGTATGACCATTGATAAAGATGCATTGAATGACATAAATGTGTATGAAAATGTAATTGAAGATTTTTACATTTAACAATTCCTCAATAAACTTGCATATTTAAAAGTTATTAAATATGATCATAAAAAAAATTAATATGAGTATATTAATGGTTTGAATAACTGTAATGATTTTTTTTCAATGATTCATCATTATTTTGCATTCCACAATAATAATAACTTAATATAAGGATTTTATTTCCATTTTTGTTTCACTTATTTGTATATCTATCAAAATGTTTTAATTGAGTAGTGTTTTAGTAATCAACCAA
>JZKD02S0138088.1:34022-66283 GCA_000966675.3 Picea glauca
GCAGAACTTTCTCTGGCCCACATATATGAATCCTAGCAATGTACCCGGGGGCACCATGGCTTCGATGACTGCTTCTTCATTTGATATGAGTCGTGTCCCCATGGGAGCTTAGAACCTTCCTCCCTACAGATCCAATAATAGCTATGCTTTTTCAGGAGACAGTACTCAGATGGGTGCCTATCCCACTTATTACCCCCCACCCATGTATCTTTTGTCTGTAATGTCAGTTCTTTCGAACACTTTTTCCATGATAGGTCCTCAATTACCACCAGGTCTTTCATATGGAGAGAACCAGTTTTGTGGTTCGGGCTACCCTCTTTATGGGACCCCTTCACAAGGGGGAAACATATATCCTCACTCGAATAATCCTTATCCAACCTCGGTCTCTCCATAGACCCTAGTGACAATGCTCGTCCAAACCTCATCGGACCATTTTGGCGTGAACCAACACCTTTCTGGGCTAAGGCAAGAGGTACACCAAGATCCTGCCTGGCTTGCAATTTTTTAGAATTTATCTTTCCCTGGATAGTGGACTCAAATGCCACCATCAATCGCCAGCCCAGTCACTATTAGTCATACTGGTACTCCATCTCCAACCTCTGCTAGTTATGTCAGAGATGGGTCGACTTCTTCTACCAACTACGTCGACAACTTGCCCCCAACCTCTACCAATTATGTTAGGGGCATCGTTATTTTTTCCCCAAATCATATCCATGTCACATCTCCCACCTCTATTCATCATACAGGAAACGACTCTCTTTCCCCTGCTAGTTACATCGATAATCCCAGACGCCTCAGACGTAAGCCTAAATTATTTTGCAAGACTTGCGAAGGAAGTCACCTTACTCGTTTGTGTCCGATTACTACCAAGATACCAAAAGCGTGGGGCTCACCCAAGAGCCCTTCGAATTCTGAGGCATCTGTGGTTTCTCTTCACACCACTCCTCCCTTGATCATCTCAGTGGTTCCACTGATGCAATCTTCTCCCGAACTCACCCCTTTGTTAAGGGTGAAGCGTCTCTCGCCCTCGTTACTACGCATCCTCTTCAACCTATAATTGAAGAAGTGGCCACACCAGTGAAATCTCTGGTCAACCCTACTCTCCATGAAGAGAGTGACACAACTTTCATCCATTTCATAAACATTCCACACCCTCCCCCTTCTGAACGAGAGATATTTATTCTTCCCCCTAATGCTCTCCCTCCAAGTCCTGACAAGTTTCCTTTTGATTGGGATGACCTGATGGGACATCCCATTCCCCCACCTATGTATTTTCCATTAAGAGAGATTATTCGAACCATCATAGAGAATATATCCTCCATTAGCACCTTCTCCTCCTTGAATTGGAAAGCCTTGGGTTTTCCCAAGCTATTGTCAGGTATCCGCGGGATACTGACTTTCTGCAGAAGGCTGAGATGAGAGCCTTGGCCTCCCCCTTTACATGGTGATTAGACTCCCAATAACGAGTCTCAGTTAAGCTCTTTTTTGACTCATCCAAAAACTGAAAATATCGTCGAGTGATTTGTCCCTTTCACACTCATTAAAATTGGATTTGAAAGATCATGAGTCCTAGTTAAGCTCTTTTTTGACTTGCTATAAAAAATAGAAAAGATTGTCGAGTGAATTTGTCTTTTTCACACTCGTAAATTGGATTTGAAAAGACGTCTATTTGGCACAAGTTTACCCTTTTTTCACACCAAGTAGACTAAAATATATAAAAAAGGACATTTTTTGGCGTTAAGTTGTGATTGCATCTCATGCCCTCGCTTGTTGTATTGAGCCTTTAGCCGGTTCTTGCTTTGCGTTATAAATGGTTTCCTAATAAGTTTGCATCCTCAACCAAGTAGAGCCTTGTTTTTATCCTTCGCAATTTGACACCCCATACCCTGGAAGGAACATCACCCCGAGTGTCCATCTCCCACATGCATTTCCTTGCATTGAGCATAGGTACGTTCCACTGTTGGAACTAGTTTTTCTTACTTGCGACATTCGTTCCCTCCTCTGTATCATACAATTCATTTGTTATGAAAAAACAAAAAAAGACGGGCGGGAAGGGAATACTATATTGTAATTGGCAGCAGTTGTGTCGCCTTTGAACAGAGAACACAGTTATTGAGTCTGTGTGTCATCATAATTTTGGGTTTAGCATGGCCTTAGGAAGTTGATCTCACTACAGAGTTTTTCTCTACCGACTAGTTACTCTTCCAGTCCCTATAGAGAACGTCATTGATGCCTCCTACATCCAATTGTCACATCATTGAGTCCATGCTACCGAAGTTCACCATATGTCTCATGCTCTTGTTCAAAGGATGTCTATCAACCTGTGTCAGCCACTCCTCATAAATCTTGACTTTGCATGTCAACCATACCCTCATTTTGTCTCAGAATCACATGATACTTTGGTCTTATCATGCACCTTGGACCTACTTTTATCATTGATAGGTCACCTTGAACCCAACAATCGACATTTCATCATTGGTCGTTGACTGGGTGGTTTATGTTCGACAAAAAGACATCTATTCACACTTTGGGATTTTTGCAGTGTCTTGGATGTCATTAGCCTTATTGGTGGTTTCCTCACCTTTGTTAGCAATTTTTCATCATTGGCTGCTATTTAGAGGGTCATTTTCGTGTACCGCTTTCATTTGGCACACATGAAAGACACACATGGTCGTTGGTTTGTGAACATGTTCTTCATCCTATATCCACCAAATCATGAAGCTCTTGCTTTGTTCCTCGTGCTGACCGAGGAGAGATGCCTCAATGCTCTCCTTTCAGTGGGTCTCCTTCCATCGACTTTAGCTCATTTATTCTGGATATGGGACCTAGAGTTTTATGAGTACCTTGAGGCTTGCAGTCATTAGTGGCAGGCTCTCTCACCATTGACATATGGGAATACATCAATGTTTCCTGATCAATGGATCTCTTAAGTGTTCAACACCAACTCCTTTATTCACATTTGTAGGGATGTACTCAGTGCCTTGATACCTACTTTCATTATCGGTAGGTTGTCTCACATTTGTTAATGGTATACTTCAATGATCGGTAATCAAACGATGTCTCATTGTGTTCGCCCTCAACTCATTTATTCACATGATGTATACTTGCACCATTGGTAGATAGTGTAGAAGACTTGAAGACATCACTATGTGGCCGTAGCTTTCCTGAGTTGTTGCTTCCATTTCATTGGACCAGTACCTTTTTGACTTTAGTGATCACAGGAGATCAAATTGTACTACATGGTATATAGATATTTTCAGATTGATTTTTGAGACTGGTTTCACTAGGCCTTGTTCGTGACTATGACAACTTTTGGCATATAACCACATTTGTATTTGCCTATTCATGGCCATGAACACTTGTTTGGTATATTTTTCACATGAAGTTGCATTGTATTCTTGGGAGCCATGTATGCAAAGTCAGGACATAATGTAATGAGAAATTGAGTTCATCTAGACGGTTCTCTACCACTCCACTTCTGGGTTATTTATCGTGTATTTCATTCATCGCAGATACTCCTCTGATCTCACACATTAGGGGGAATCTGTTATAGAAAGAGTTGTCTCACCATTGCTATCTTGCACAAAGGACCTTTTTCCATTTTCCTGTGCAGACTTTTCATCCCTTTTTTATGAATCTAGAGCTAAAAATATACATTTTTCCAGATATACGCTCCTTAACTGCTATGCAAGATGCGTATACGCTTGTTGCGCCATTACAGCTCACATATATTGGGATTTGTGCCAGAAAATATAAAATGAGGTCGAGTTTCCATGTCACGAAAAAAGATCTCTGATACTTGGCCTTCCATATACTGGAAACGTTCTGACTCGACCATTTAGTTGCATTCTAGAGGCTATAAGAGCACACTTTTGAACTATGGAAAAGAAGGAGAAAGAATTCAACTTTGAGAGCAAAGTTACTCTGGAGAAATTACTTCATATTGAGTCTGCATCCCTTTGTCCCTCAAGTTTGAACACAGTGTTCAGCCCCCAAGCTCTTCCCTTATTATTGAGAGGACCTCTTTGCTTATTTCTCACGAGATTGCCTTTGGTGGAGGATTGAAGTGGTGGGGACCCAGTTGGAAGGAGCTTGGTCTCTTGGTTTCGAACCGTGCCGACATGGAAGTCTGTAATGTTGACACTTCTGCTGATCAATTATTAATAGAAATATTCCTTTCTCGTCCTATTGGTATCTTGAAAATATATGATTATTATCCATGGGCATGTTTGTAATGTTTATTAATGGATTATTCTATCTGATGTGCTAACCCCTTTCGTATCATCACTATATTCTTTCTTTCCTTGTTTGTTGAGAACTTCTCGCAGGTATAAAGTTTTGGGTCAAAGTGCTCAACGGTAGAGCATCATCAAACGTTGGTTCGAGGTAGGTCTCTTTCTTATATTGCACATTAGTTTATATAGTATATGTTGGAATTGAGTTGATTTTTGCAGTCATACCTGTCTGTTGTGGTTTACCCTTGGCCATAGAGAGTTTTTCCCTTGTAACAAGTATCTAGGTATTTCAATTTTCTCATAATATTATATCAAATTTCTTAAATGATTTTTATATTTTATTTGTGCATAGTTCAATTGACTTTCTTTATGTTTAAGGACAAAGCCTCCAAATCTAGTCTTGCAAAACTTCAATCCACGCATAATAGTGTCTAAAAAGGTTTACAAGCCTTGATATGCACCTTTGTAAGTATATTTATTATGTGAAATGTTTATTTTTTCCCTAGAAAAAAGTAAATGATTACATATTTATTAGTTTAACTATTCCATGTGCCATGTTTTGATAGAAGGACAAATATGGTCGGCATCCAACATATGTTGAAAAATAAATGTTACAAAATAAAAAGTGCACCAACTTTGTAATATGGATGGAGAACAAGGTATCAATAGTACTGAAGGATCCCTTGCCTTGTTTTTTCTCTAGTTTTTTTCAATGGCTCCTCATTTGGGCATCCTTTTCCTTTATTTGCTTTGAATATTATGAACGTGTGGAATGTTCCTTGCAATTTATAGAGTTTGGAAATACTAGCCCTTGTTTTGTGTCTCCTGATAACAAACATAGTTTTCCTAGCAGGGCTTTGTTCTTTCGTTTAATTTATTTATATTTTCCTACTATTTGGATAAATTGGATTCTCATCCAACATTCATAGGGCCTTCTTTCCCTTGGACCTTCTCTAACATAGTTTTTTTTCACTAATAGATGGTTGATAACTTCATCATCCATCTTACAAAGTGAACACATGTCAGGCCCTTAGTTACTTCTCCTTTGCAAATGATCTCAAATAAGTAACTTGTCTCTCAACACCAGCCACATATAAACACGTGTCTTCAAAGGAGCTCTAATATTCCAAAGGGGCTTCCACCACAATGATTTTGTCTTGTTTTGCATTACATAACATAGTTTTGTACCATAGATTTGCAATATATTATCTTAGAATAGGATTCTTGGACCAAACCAAACTATATTTCTCATCTCTAATCCTTACATGAATATGAGATAAAGTTCCACATAACATTGCCATTGTGCTAAATTCTCTCTTGCAAATCCCAAGAATACCAATACCAATAACAATAACAATACCAATACCATACCAATACCATACCATACCATACCAATATAATACCATACCAATACCATACCAATACCAATACCAATACCAATACTGATGCAGGAGCATCCCTCAACGTCAACAACTATGCCAGCAAGCCAACACATAGCCACGAAATGGAGAAATGGAGAGGCATTGACCCTCCCATTTTTAAATTCAAAATATGATCCTTTGGGAATTTGCATTGTAAGGTTGTAAGAACCAAGCCATGCCTTTGTACATGTAGTAGATAGGTTCACCTTAAATGGTTGAGTGTAAGGAGGTCTAGATCGTAGTCAGGTCTGGATAATCATTCAATGTAATAGATGAGGTTAGGTGAGATAGGACAAGCTTGTAGAGCCCCTGTTTTGTAAAGAGATCTTGTATCATATTTCATAAGGAGACTTAGGAGGATTCTGAGAAGTCAAGTAGAACTCAGGGTAGATTTAGGTTATGAGAGCTTGAGAGAATTGGGACTCCGTTGCAGTCCAAGTTTTGTAAACATATGTATAGACACACAGAGATAATAGAAAAGCATTTTTTCCTGCATATGGTGTGTTTATGTATTTGCGTTCATTATTATGCTTTTATATGTCGTTCAGGTTTTGAATGCGTAAACTAGTGACGTATTGAATAAGTTTCAATTGTTTCTTTTCTTTGATTTTTCGAGTGAAAGGAGTGCACATAGTCCACAAGAAGTGCATTGACAGAGGTGAGTTAACCTCAGAGAAGCTCAGGAGAGATAGAATTGAACCTTCATTAGCAGAAGTGAAAGGAGTGCACAGGAAGAACTCTGTGTTGATTTCGAAAGAAGACAGAGTTATTGAACACTCTATAAGGAGGAGCTTTGTAAGGTGTCCATCGAGCAAGGAGATCGCCAGGAGGGCGTGAAAATTTTCTTTTCAAGAAACCCTTCAGATCTAAGTTTGACGAAATCCCAAAAACACAAGGCGTGCATGGGAGATCGAAATATTCAAGGAGATCAAGATCATAAGGGATAATGGAAGAAGTGCATGGGTGATGGAATTATTCTAAGTCCTAAATCCCATAAGAGATAACACTTTCAAAAGAACAAGCGAGACCCAGAGTAACCGGGTTCGCAAGAGAATTACGGGGCGAAAAGTGGGTTGGTCTAAAACCACTCTTGCATGTGCCCGCAATCATGCATTTGCGCAAGGTCATAGCCCAAGGGCGTATGTAGGAAGGAGCAAGTAAAAAGGAGCTAGCGACCGCAAATTGAAGAGCGCCCAGAGCGCATAGATAGAGGGTGCGAGTATCACAGGACCTGCACCTAAAGGAGAAAAATGGGCCTATGTATAATTGTTTTGAGTTCAAACGAGAGCCCTAAGAGTCGATCTGACTCATGTGAAAGAAATATCCTAGACCGAGAGGTCGTCGAACCCTAGGAGGGTAGGGCGGCTGCATCAGGTGGTATCAAAGCCATAATTTTTCTTGCAGACAACAGGAAAAGGGTGATACAGTGATAGGAGATACTCTGATACCAGGTGGTATCAGAGCTTAGATTTTCATCTATAGATTTCAGGAAAAAGAGAAAGAGGTAGAAGACACTAAAGAATAAATAACATGATTACGTCAGGTGGTGTCAGAATTTGAATTTTCTTGTAGGCAGCAGGTGAAAGGAGGAAACATGGTACTAATGCTCTATGAGACATTTGTTGCATGTGCGCAACAACAAAAATTTAAACAACTAGGTGAGTTGTGAGAGAATATGTAGATACTCTCAGATGTAGAGTGATCCATAGGATTTCCAGGAGGGCGGGTAGAAGGTGGAAATGGATACTGAAGGCCATGGGTGTGTTCTAAGAGAAGGCCGCAAGAAGAACATAAATCCAAAGATGGATCTAGAGCTGAATGAGATAAGAGAAAAGATGGAACAACTAGCATTGAGGATGCAGCAGGAGGCAAAGGTACACTGGAGGTATGAATGTCCTCTGAACATGAAGGAAAAATGGCATGTTCAAAATTTGTTGGCCAGAAAGCAACAACACCTTAGTGACATAGAGGAGGAATAGATTCACATCTGTGAACCAGAAATTGGGAGACACATCAATGATGAGGAGGAGGTGAGATCAAATAAAGATCTCATAAACTGTCAAGTGGGCAGAGATGGACTTTCAAGTTTCCAAGTGGGAAATGAAGAGAGATCACGTGGAGGTCTCATCTACTTCTAAAGGAGCAGTATTGAAAGTTCATATTTCCAGGTGGGTAATGAGATGGGATCGGTTCATCTCATAGACTTCCAGGTGGGTAGAAGAGAAGTCCCAAATTTCCAGGTGGGCAGGGGGAAAGAGAGTAGATTATCTGAAAGTCTCAGGAGCTCAGAAGTGAGTTCATGTCAGCAAGGAGTGATGATGGATGAATATTCATGTGGATTTGCAGACCATGTGAATGAAGATGCTAAGAAGTTAAATAATTTCACCATCCAGGAGGAGGATCAGAGGAGCATTCTGATTATTGGAGGGATCAAGACATTCCTACCAAACAACCAAGTAGAGGCTAGTGCACATGATGGAAGTGCACCAGAAGAAGAAATACAACTAGCAGAAACTATCAAAGAGGAAGAAATGGAGCAAACACTGATGTCAACCCCAGCAGAAAGAGAAGAGCATTCAACATAATTGCTCACAATTTTCAGCTAGGAAGATGAACGGGAGATGACTGCATCATTGGAGCTTACAGAAGAAGAGAAAGTGGACAACATGGACTTTGTTGGTCTGTATGAAGAACTAGAAGCCCTAGAGAGAAGGGTGATAATGCAAAGCAAACACATCCAATAGGTTAAGTTGGAGAGAAATGGAGGAGCATACCATCCAGGATAGAAATTAGAGGAAATTGGAGATATGCCATCACAAGAGGAGATGACATAAGCTAATATGTTGGAGGGAGAAACTAAGAAGCAACTTAGTGAGGAGACTACAGAGTTGGATCCTACATCAGAGTGGAAACCTAGTGCCACAAGGGAAAATGAAGACAACATGGGAGATCGAGTAGATCTTCCCACTGATAAGTATGGAAAGGAGAAGGAAGTGCAACAGAGAAGACTACATAAGGAGAGCCAACCACTGGAGCAGTTGGATAGGGTGATAGAGGAGATTAGGAAGCTTATGATGAGGTCAATAGAACTAGTCAACAAAGGGAATTTGATCAAAGGAGAGCCTGTCATAGCATCAGGGAAGAAAAAGAAGAAGCAACAACAGTAGCAGCAACAACAACATAGTTGGAGAGGAGCAGGAGGAGAACTCCAAGGAAAAGTTTGGGATCTAGGAGGATTTCAACACTAGGGAAAAGGATCTCATGAGAAGGAGCTCATGATTTTCCCAGAAATGGAGTATGATGCAGGAGCATCCCTCCACGTCAACAAATATGCTAGCAAGCCAACACATAGGCACGAAATGGAGAAAGGGAGATGCATTGACCCTCCCATTTTTAAATTCAAAATCTGATCCTTTGGGGATTTGCGTTGTACGACTGTAAGAACTGAGCCATGCCTTTGTATAGGTAGTAGATAGGGTTGCCTTAAATGGTTGAGTGTAAGTAGGTCTAGATCGTAGTCAGGTGTGGATAATCATTCAATGTAATAGATGAGGTTAGGTGAGAGAGGACAATCTCGTATAACCCCTCTTTTGTAAAGAGATCTTGTATCAGATTTCATAAGGAGGCTTAGGAGGATTCAGAGAAGTCTTAGAAGCATAAATCAGGGTAGATTTAGGTTAGGAGATATTGAGAGGACCGGGACTTCGTTGTATTCCAAGTTTTGTAAACATATGTATAGACACACAGAGATAATAGAAAAGAATTTTTTCCTGTATATGGTGTGTTTATGTATTTGCGTTCATTATTATGCTTTTATATGTCATTCAGGTTTTGAATGCGTAAACTGGTGAAGTATTGAATAAGTTTCAATTGTTTCTTTTCTTTGCGTTTTCAAGTGCAAGGAGTGCACATAGTCCACAAGGAGTGCATTGATAGGGGTGAGTTAACCTCAGAGAAGCTCAGGAGAGATAGAGTTGAACCTTCATCAGTAGAAGTGCAAGGAGTGCATAGAAAGAACTTTGTGTTGAGTTCGGAAGAAGACAGAGTTACTGAACACTCTGTAAGGAGGAGCTATGTAAGGTGTGCATTCAGAAAGGATCGCCAGGAGGGCATGAAGAATTTATTTTAAGGAAACCCTTCGGATCTGAGTTTGACGAAATCCCATAAATGCAAGGAGTGCATGGGAGATCAAAATATTCAAGGAGATCAAGATCAGAAGGGATAACACAATAAGTGCATGGGTGATGAACTTATTCTAATTCATAAATCCCAGAAGAGATCACGCTTTCAGAAGCATAAGTGATACCCAGAGTAATCGGGTTCGCAGGAGAAAGTTCAAAGGCCGAAACATTTGAACACTAACAAAAATCTTCCAAAGCAGAAGAAGTCAAAATATCAGGAGGAGGAGCGACACAAGCCATTGGATCAGTTGTGGGGAGGAGCCCAGACCGTTAGATCAATGTCCAGTGAATAGAGGAAGCACAGAGGAGAGGAACAGATCCCATTCGTCGGATCTGAGCGCAAAGGACAACAACCATCCGATCAAGGTAAAGTGCACAAATGATAATTCCTTTAAGTGCACATGAGAACGGACTTGTTGAAGTCCCGAAGTAATTTGGGACCATCCATCGTTAAGGAGGACAGGTGGCATGAGATCCACATGTGTGGAAGTTTGTGGACAAGGAGGAGGTGAGACAGCCGAAACAAATCTTGGTCATCAGTTTCCAAGAGACTCATGTCAAAAGATCTGAGATTTTGGGAAATATCACTTCGGGGAAAACTCAACTGCGGAGGGTGACAAAATACCAAAGCCCCGAAGGATGAAGTAAAACATAACCATTCATTGTGGAGGACACATGGAGGAAGATCGTGTATTTCAGGTGAAAGCACTCTGGGAGAAATGAGTGCATAGGATTTTGAAACTCCTAAAGCACCGAAGATAAGAAGTGTCGAAGGAAGAAGAGTCAAGAGCCGTCGATCTACAAGGGGACACTTGTCAATAGATTGCGAGCTCCAAGTAAATTGTAGTGAGGTTTCACTTGAGAACTGAGACTACCGAAGTGACAAAGAGGAATTTGGACCGTCAGATCCAGCAAGGCACGTGGCGATAGATCGTGAACTTTGGAGGATCATACTTTGGGGTTCCGAGGAGTTGTGTTTTAGAATATCCCAAAGCACCAAAGCCCAAAATGTATAAGGTTTGTTGATCTAAAAGAAGGAACATGGATCATTGATTTGCGAGGGGACACATGGAGGACGAAGATTCACTCTGTTGTATAGTCATTGGATCAGAGAAAAGCAGGTGTCAAAGGATCCGACACTCTGGAAGGATTCACTCTAGAGGTTTGTATTTGTTGAAGTTTGAGAATCCCAAAAGTTGAAGTCCCAAAAATGATGATATTTGTCGATGTGAAGGGGAACACGCGGCGCCAGATCTAGAACTCCAGGAGAAAGTAGAGGAGGAAATGTCCAAAGACCTGGAGGATATCTCGATCGTTGATCGAGGAGGGAGCCGAAGGGTTGTTGATATGATCGAGGAGGCCAAAGTCTTGAAGCGGGATTTGAACCATCGATTGAAGAGGACACGTGGCAGACGATCTGCCATTTCAGAGAAATCTCTCTAGAAGAAATAGGAATTTGAGAATTGAGATTCCCGAAGGCCGGATTCGCGGAGGAGATCCTGGCCGCATATTTAAAGGGACAGGTGTTGATAAATCTTCCACTTTGGAAGATTTTCATACATGGAAGAGAAAGGTTTGAGAATTGAAACTCTTGAAGGCCGGAAAGATGGAATCAATTGTAGCCATTTATTTAGAAGGGAGCTACGTGTCGACATATCGTGGAAATCTGGGATCGAGCGTGGAAGGAAGAAAGAAGACAGGAAAGGGAGGATAAATAGAATTTGTTGATCATGGATCATCACCAAGGGGTTGGATATCGACGGATGAGAAGGATTGTGAGGCCAGGACATGCTCAGACATTAGTTTTCCTTGAGCGGGCCACAATTGGAACCATAGTTTTAACAAAGGGATACATGGCAGCTGGAGGTTAATTGCAAGTTGAAAAGTGGGTTGTTCTAAAACCACTCTTTCATGCACCCACAATCACACGTTTGAGCAAGGTCATAGCCTAGGGGCGTATGTAGGAAGGGGATAGTGAAAAGGAGCTAGTGCCCGCAAGTTGAAGAATGCCCAGAGCACGTAGACAGAGGGTGTGGGTATCACAGGACCTGCACCTAAAGGAGAAAAAGGGGCTTGTGTATAATTGTTTTGGGTTCAAACAGGAGTCTGAAGAGTCAATCTGAATCAGATGAAAGAAATATCCTAGATAGGGAGGTTGCAGAACCCCAGGAGGGCAGGGGGCTACATCAAATACCATATCATTGCATACCAACAACAATACCAATACCAATACCATACCATTGCATACCAATACCAATACCATTGCATGGAAATGATATGCATACCAAGTCCATACCAATACTAATACCATACCAATATCAATACCATACTATACCATACCAATACCAATACCATACCAATACCAATACCATACTAATATCAATACCATAATATACTATACCAATACCAATACCATACCATACCATACTAATACCAATACCAATACCATACCAATAGAAATACTATACTATACAATGCCATACCAATACCAATACCAGTCCCATACCATACCAAGCCAGCCATTGCATACCAATACCAATACCATTACATGGAAATGGTATGCATTGGCAATGATATGCATACCAATACCATACCAATACCAATACCATACCAATACCAATACCATACCATACCAATACTAATACCAATACCATTGCATACCAATACCAATACCATTGCATACCAATGCCATACCAATACCAATACCATACCAATATCAATACCATACTATACCGTACCAATATCAATACCGTACCATAGCATACCAATACCAATACCATACTAATATCAATACCATACCATACCATACCAATACCATGTTGATCCAGATTTTATGAGTAGAACAAAATTACTACAAATTATTAACAGGTGCTTAACACAAAATAACAGAGATACAGTAAAACTAGTTTTCTATTCAATAAGGAAATAAGTTGAAACTGTAAAATGCAGTGAAAAACAAGCTTGTTGGAATGGTGGTGGCTTATCTCTAAGAAGAGACGTGATAGTTGCACTCATTCGCAAGAAGATCATTACAATAAGGCTCTGAAGGCATTTTTACAATAAACAGGAATGTCACAAACCCTAGATATCCAAAAACCTAACCCTAGGAGATGAAGCGCCAAAAGTCATGTTGGCCCCGTTTGGGTAAGTTAGTACATCAACTTTCTGGGGTCGTAACATTTGCATACGATCTCTGTTTGGGGCACATGATAGCTCATTGGAAAGGTATCGTCGAGGAGATTAATTTTGGGGGATCAATGAGAGATTTTGGATATCACTGAGAATATCGATCCCAAAAAACCTTCCTTTAGTCCCTCAAAATGGCCCCGGAAGTTAAAAACTGCTAAAAATAGTAAATTACCAAAATTGCCAGAAAATTGTTTTGAGCCAGTTGGAAAAGGTGGGTGGCCACTGATATCCACCTGGATCAATCCTCCCTCCTTATGAATAAATTGTCTCCATTGCATTGATTTCCCCCATCAGATGAGGAAATTTCTGCTGAATTTGGCCCCGGGTGAGCCACTTGCTTTGGTGCAGGAGTTGCCCTGCTTTGACGACTCGATAAAGTTGGATCCTTTGTTGTTGAGTACCCTTGATCTGTGTATCCAAAATCTAATCACTAGATGCATGTTGTATGCAGTTGAGGTTTAGATTTTTTGGTGTCAGTTGTTCTGCTACTTCTAGGGTGTCCAATAATGGTGGGAAATAAGGGCGAAGGAGATCCACATTGAACACTGGGTGGAGGCCAAGGAAAGGAGGAATGTTGAGTTCAAAATCATTATCCCCCATGACCTTGGTGATGGTGTATGGCCCATAACAGAGTGGGAGAAGCTTTTGATGGGATTATGTAAGGTGTTATCTCTGCAAGTGCAACCAAACTTTGTTGCCCACCTGAAACTTATGTGGCACCCGATGTTGATCATGGCGTTGCTTGTACTTGTCATTGGACTTCTGTAGGATATCCTAAACCTATTGGTGGATGTGTTGGATCCGCTCAATGAACCGGGTGGCTTTTTCAGCTTCAGTTAGAGCAGGAGATGATTCGGTCGAGGTGACCGCAAGGGGGAGTGCAACATCTATGGGACCTAATGGTTGGAATCCCAACCCCACCTGAAAGAGGTTGTGGCTGGTTGAGCTATGCAAGGCTCGGTTGTAGCTATGTTGGACATAGGGAAGGCTCTCATCCCATGTGTGAGGGTGCTTGTAATTATACGTGTGAAGGATATGCATAGGCATTTGATTTACGACCTCAGTGTAGACATTTGTCTGGGGGTGGAAGGCCGTGGATTTGGTGAGCTTGGTGTCCAACAGTGACCAGAGGATCGACCATAATGTGATGAGAAATATACTATCCTGATATGAGAAAATGGTTTGTGGGACTCCAAAATGAACCCAGACTCGTTCAAAGAAGAGCTTGGCAGTGGCCTCTGTAGGCAACCAGAATTGCCATCTTAGAAAAGCGATCAACAACCAAAAAAACACAGTCATTTCCCTGCTTGGTGGATGGGAGGCCCGACATGTAGCCCATTGAAATGGATTCCCATGGCCTATCAGGAGTAGGAAAAGGGGTGTACAGGCCCTGTTTCTTATTTGTCGTTTTGGCAATAGCGCAAGTAGTGCAGGACCTGATATACTTGTTGACCTCTTGTTGAAGTTTCGGCCAATAGAAATGTTTTTGTAGCATCAACACTGTATTTTCGACACCGAAGTGTCATGCCACCTGACTATAGTGGGCTTCCTATATCATATTTTCTCGCTCACTTTATGGAACACATATATGGATCAGACGACACAACAAATCATCCTGAAGATGGAAATTATCGACAACTGCATTTGCACCCAACATTTGGTAGGTGCTGGTGAAGTCCGGGTCTGTCTCATAGAGTTGGGGCCATCCATAGGTCTCATGGATGCAAGAGTCTAGCACCGTGGTGACTGTCACGACTGGTGTTCTACTGAGGCAATCAGTGATGCGGTTGGTGCTTCTTGTTTTATACTTGATGTTGAGGTGGAATTGCTGCAAGTATGTGGACCACTTTTGATGGCGATAATTCTACAATTTTCCTTGTGTCTACATGAAATGCAGTGGATTATGATCAATGTGGATGACTGTCTCCTTCCCAAGAATGTAATGTCTCCACTGGCGACAGGCTTTCACAATGGAGCACATTTTTTTGTCGTAAGTAGGATACTTGCGGAAAACATCTGATAGTGTCTCACTATGATAGGCCACGGGGTGGCCGTGCTGAGTGAGAACGACACCCACAACATAGTTTGAAGCATCTGTCTCGATCTCAAAGGGTTGTTGCAGGTATGGTAATGAAATTATTGGGGTTGAGCACAAGAGTTGATTAAAATCATCGAACTCTTGTTGTTGGAACCGACCCCATGCAAATATCTCCTTACCACCACCCCTGGTTATTTGTTGAGGGCCCATGCAATATGGGAGAATCCCAATACGAACCTATGATAGAAATTGGCAAGGCCCAAGAAGCTCTGAAGCTCAGTAAGTGTGGTTGGGGCTGGCTAGTCACGAATGACTTGGATATTGGTTGGATTCACATGTATTCCATGCTAATCAACAATGTAGCCCAGGTAATGGACCTTGTCCATGCCAAAGGATCATTTTTCCAAGTTGGCGTATAGCATGTGCTGTTGCAGGGTGTGCAGAACCTGTTGAATATGCTGCAAGTGTTTGACCCAAGTATTTTTGTAAATGAGAATTTCATCCATATACACCACTACAAAAGTATTGGTGAATGGCCACAGGATATCATCCATCATACTCATGAAAGTGGTTGGAGCATTTGTCAAACCAAAGGGCATGAGAAACCACTCAAAAAGGCCTTCCTTTGAATTGAAGGTGGTCTTCCATACATATGTATGTTCTATTGGGACTTGGTGGTAGCCAGACTTCATATCAATATTATTGAAGTATTTGGCCCTCGTGAGTTGATCAAGGAGGTCCTCAATTCAGGGAATCGGGTACCAGTTTCTGACTGTGATTTTATTCAGAGCCCGGTAATCAATGCAGATTTTCTAGGTTCCATATTTCTTTTGTACCAGAATGATTGGGCTCCCGCAAGGTGATGAGATGTGACAGATGTGCCCCTTGTGGAGAAGTTCTTGCATATGTTGCTTGATCTCCTCATTCTCTAACAGAGAGGGGCAATTGACTGGCCCATTGGGCAATGATGCGATGGGGGTCAGATCGATGGGGTGCTTGACCTGGAAGTGTAGAGGTACCCCGGTAGGTGAGGAGAAGATATTTTAGTATTCTTCCATGACCTTATCTACTTTCTTCTGTTGTGTGGAGAGGTCGAACGCAGAGACCCTGGATGTGGTTGTGATCTTTCACTCATTCTAAGAGCGAATCACGAAGAATACAAACTTCCCCATCTGAGAGATGATATTCCTACATTTCTTAGAAGAGATCAATGAAATAACACTAGGTGGGACTGCCTCAGGTATCCTGTACAATTTCCTGTTCAAAGTAATAATAACACTATGAGTCCTAGACTCATATATAACATGATGTTTCCATAAATAATATTGGCCCAAAATAACATCACAAACTTCAAGAGGAGAAACATCACACAATATCTCATCTTTGAAGGGATTGATGTGATACGATATTCGTCATTGTTGGCTGACATGGAGATCGCTTCCTTGGTGGAGCCACCCAATAGTGTAGGGTTGTGGGTGCAGCGTTGTCGGCAGGGCCAACCACTTGATGACCTCTGCTAATATGAGGTTCTTTTAGCTACCGCTATCAATGATGAAGTGCAGTGGGGTGCCTTTTACCCACATCTGTGAATGGAAGAGGCACTCTCCTTCTTCTAGCTCGTCTGGTTCACCAGGATGGAGCTTGGTGGTAGAAACGGTGGCACTAGGTTCCACGTCAATGATATGTCTTCCCCTTTCTGGTTCTGACTTAGAGTTAGAACCCACATCTGATCCAGAGGCTTTCACTTTGGCCACCAGTGACTACTTTGAGTGGTAGTCAACAGTATTATGCCAAGTGCTCTTATGGAAGTCGCATCACTTCCCGGTATCTTTCTTTGTCTTTCCAGTGTCCTTCTTTGCTTGCGGCTTGGACTGGTTGTCCTAATACTGTCCATATTTTCTCCGTCCTTTTTTTTGTGGGTTGGGGCTGCCCTTTCCTGGATTTTGCTGTGAGGGGTTCCCATGCCCAAATTGCCGCATCTTTTGTTTGAGCTTCTACTCAATTTTGACAGCATATCGATAAGTCGCGCCCAAGGATGAGATGTCCAGAAATTTCATTTCGGTCTGGATGTATATATGCATGGCACTACGATACTTGAGCACCAGATGTCGCTCCAAAACTTTGATACCCAGCTTGGTGCACAAGGTATGGAAGATATTTGTGAAATCTGGCACTGCTTGGTCTCTTTCTTGCCGCAATGTGGTCCATTTGGTGTACAAGTCATCATAACTTCTGAAAGGATAGTATTGTTCCTTAATAGCATCTCTGAAGGATTCCCAGGTGGTTGTGACTGTAAATAATGAGGGTTTCTCTATTTCCTTTTTCTCACAGAAAGTTTCCCACCAATCTTTGAGGAGCACAAAATTAATCCTTTCTCTATTTGAAAAGTTATGGATAGAAAAATACCCTTCTAGTAGATTCAAACACTTGTATACAACATCTACATATATATATGACCTTCAAATATAGGAATATCGAAGTCTATTTATACCTTGAAGGGGGTGGCACCTCCATTCGAAGAATATTTGTCCCCTATTGGTAGTCACCGAAGGATTTGCGTGAAACTATCCATCATCTTGTTCCTCTGTTGCATGAGGGATTCCTCAAGCAACATTTTGAAAGGATCTCCTATCCTGTCATCTTTCTTTTCTCCTACCATGAGAGTTTTCTTGGGCATGCGAGAGATTTTGTCTTCAAGAGAAACAAGTTTGAGACCCAACTCTTTGTACTCCGACCTCATTGGGGACATGCATTAAGACGACAAGGAGCAGACCAATCTGATACCACTGATCCAGATTTTATGAGCATAATGAAATGAATACAGATTATTAATAGGTGCTTAACACAAAATAACCAAGATACAGTAAAATTGGTTTTCTATTCAATAAGGAAATAAGCTGAAACATTAAAATGCAGCAGAAAACAAGCTTGTTGGAATGGTGGCGTCTTATCTTTGAGAAGAAATGTGATGGTTGCGCTCATTCGCAAGAAGATCATTACAATGAGGCTCTAAAGGCCATTTTACAATAAACAAGAATGCCACAAACCCTATACATCCAAAATCCTAACCCTAGGAGATGAAGCACCAAAAGTCATGTGGGCCCTGTTTGGGTAAGTTAGTACATCAACTTCCCGGGGTCATAACTTTTGCATACGATCTATGTTTGGGGCGCACGATAGCTCGTTGGAAAGGTATCATCGAGGAGATTCATTTGGGGCTCAATTAGAGCCTTAGTATATCATTGAGAGTATATATCCCAAAAAACTTTCCTCTAGGCCCTCAAAATGGCCCCGGAAGTTAAAACTACTAAAAATAGTAAATTCCCAAAATTGCCAAAAAACTGTTTTGAGCCAGTTGGAAAAGGTGGGTGGCCACCAATATCCACCTGGATCACATACCATACCATACCAATAACAATACCAATACCATACCAATAGAAATACCATACCATGCCATACCAATACCAATACCAATCCCATACCATACCATTGCATACCAATACCAATACCATTGCATGGAAATGGTATGAATTGGAAATTATATGAATACCAATACCATACCAATACCAAAACAATATGAATACTATACCATACCAATACCAATATCATTCCATACCAATACCATTCCATACCAATATCATACAAATACTATACCAATACCAATACCAATACCAAAACCAATACCAATATGCATTGTCAATACCCTTATCCATTGCCAATACCAATACCAATACCATTGCCAATACCATTGCATGGAAATGGTATGCATTTGCAAAGATATGCATACCAATACCATACCAATACCATACCAAAACCAACACCAATATGCCTTGCCAATACCAATACCATTACCATTGCATACCAATACCAATACCAATATCATTGCATACCAATACCAATACCAATACCATACCATACCATACCAATACCAATACCATTTCATGACAATGGTATGCATTGGAAATGATATGCATACCAATACCAATACCAATACCATACCATACCAATACCAATACCATACGAATACTATACCATACCAATACCATACCAATACCAATATGCATTGTCAATACCAATACCAATATGCATTACCAATATCAATACCAATACCAATACCAATACCAAAACCAAAACCAATATGCACTACCAATACCCTTATGCCTTTCCAATACCAATACTAATACCACTGCATACCAATACCAATACCAATACCATACCATACCTTACCAATACCAATACCATACCATACCATACCATACCAATACCATACTAATACAATACCATACCATACCATACCAATAACATACCAATACTAATAACAATACCAATACCATACCATTGAATACCAATACCACTACCACTACCATACCAATACCATACCATTGCATACCAATACCAATACCATTGGATACCATTGCATGACAATGGTATGCATTGGCAATAATATGCATACCAATACCATACCAATACCAATACCATATCAATACCATGCCAAAACCAATACCAATATGCATTTCCAATACCCTTATGCCTTGCCAATACCAATACCATTGCCAATACCATTATGCATTGCCAATACCCTTATACCTTGCCAATATCAATACTAATATCATTGTCAATACAATTGCATACCAATACGAGCAACACCATTGCATACCAATACCAATACCTATACCATTTCATACCAATACCAATACCAATACCATACCATACCAATACCAATACCAATACCATACCAAAACCAATACCAATATGCATTGTCAATACCAATACCAATACCATTGCATACCAATACGACCAATACCATTGCATACAAATACCAATAACATTGCATACCAATACCAATAACATACCATACCAATACCATACCATACCATACCATACCAATAACATACCAATATAAATACCAATACCAATACCATATCATTGCATACTAATAACAATACCAATACCATACCAATACTATACCATTGCATACCAATACCATTGCATGTAAATGGCATGCATTGGAAATTATATGCATACCAATTCCAATACCAATACCATTGCCAATATCATAACATACCATACCAATACCAATACTAATACCATTGTCAATACTATACCATACCATACCAATACCAATACCATAAAAATAGCATACGATTGCATACCAATACCAACATTTCATACCATTTCATTGCAATGGTATGATTTGACAATAATATGCATACCAATACCATTGCTAGTACCATACCATACCATACCAATAACATTGCCAATACCATTACCAATACCATTGCATACCACAATGATGTGCATTGGAAATGATATGCATACCAATACCAATACAATGCCATACCATACCAATACCAATACCAATCCATAGCCAAAAACGCTCGACAGAGTGTTCTTGAAAATCGACCTCATCTTCAAAAATTGCACTATACCTCATTGACCAAAACCCTAGTGTTGGAGATACTCCAACAAATTGTTTTTCACTCTACAGAATGATAGCATAGGGGAACCAGTAGCTAAAACCCAGTTCTTCGAATCCAATGCACTTGATGGTTCATGCATCTAAGTCTCGGTTTGAGTTTTATCGTGAGCTGAAACTTGCCCCCTCAAGCTATTTAGGGACATGTGGCCAATTTGGTTCGAGGGCATAAAATCCAAATCAAGCATCATAACGAACTTCCGTAATCTCCCACAAGTTTGTTTGGCCAAGGCCCACATGACTACACTAGACAAAAAGACCCAACACAGTTTCCTTGAAAATCAACCTCCTCTTCAGAAATTGCACTATACCTCATTGACCAAAACCTAGTGTTGGAGAAACTCCAACAAATTGTTTTTCATTCGACATAATGATAATGTAAGAGCCCCAATAGTTGAAACTAGGTTCTTTGGATCAAATTAAACTAATGGTTCATGCATCAGAGTCTCGATTTGAGTTTTATCTATAGTTGGAACTCGCCTCCTCAAGCCATTCAAGGACATGTGGCCAATTTGGTCCAAGGGCATAAAATCCAAACTGAGCAGCATAACATAGTTTCATAAGCTCCCACAAGTCTATTTGGACAAGGTCCATGCAACTACACTAGACAAAAATACCCGACATAGTGTTCTTGAAAATCAACCTCATCTTAAAAAATTGCACTATGCCTCATTAACTAAAACCCTAATGTTGGAGATACTCCAACAAATGGTTTTTCGGTCAACGAAATGATAGAGTAGGGGCCCCACTAGCTGAAACTTAGTGCTCTGAATCCAATGCACCTGACAGTTTGTGCATGTGATTCTCGGTTTGAGTTTTATTGCGAGTTTCAACTTGCCTCCTCAAGCCATTCAAGGATATGTGACCAATTTGGTCTAGGGGCATAAAATCCAAACTGAGTAGCATAATGGACTTCCATAAGATCCCACAAGTTTTTTTAGCAACCTTAAACCACTCTACTTCTTTAGCCACCTAAATTCATGCCAATTTTATCGATAGTTTCCACTCGCCTCCTCAATCCATTCAAGGACATGTGGCCAATTTGGTCCGAGGGCATAAAATCCAAACCAAGTAGCATAACGGAGTTTCGTAAGCTCGCACAAGTTTGTTTGGCCAAGGCCCATGCAAATACACTAGCCAAAAATACCTGACTTAGTTTTCTTGAAAATCTACCTCCTCTTCAGAAATTGCACTATGTCTTGTTAGGTGTTTTATATGTACTAAAAAAGACACTAAACTACCCTCAATTAAATTGTCAACCAAGGGTAAGTAAACTTAGAGTTGTAGCAAAATATATGCCAAAGGTAGGAGGTTGGTAGGAGTGTAGACTAACTAAGGAAAGCAGTTATCTAGGGATAATTTACTCAAGCAAACCTATCTAATGAACAAACCCTACTAGGCAAAATGAAAACTAGGTAGCCTAAGTACTTTTGGGCCAAGGAGTGATGGATAGTTCCTAAGAAAACAAGTGAAAACTCTATGTAAAGAAAACTAGTTCATGACAATAAGAAAAGGTAAACTACTAAGCATATTAAGCAAATGATGAAAGAAAACTACCTTTGACTTGCCAACCTACATTCAATGAGAACCTATCCTATGAGAGAAAATAAATAAGCAAGTAAGCAAAAACACCTATCTAACCTATTAAAGCAAACAAGCAAGCAAGCAAAAGAATAAAGCAAAAGACAAGTAAGAAAAGACTTATCATTGAATAACTACCTAGCCTAAGAGGCAAGTGAACTAAACGCCTAATGCAAAACTATTTATCTTGCGTGAAAGGAAATTTAAATGCTCAATGCAATGCATGAAAGGAAATCTATTATGTTGAAAGCAAGAAAGACTACCAACTAAACTTATGAAAACAAGAAACTATCTCTTCTAATCTACAAAAGCAAGAAACTATCTTTAATCTATGAAACACTCAAATATAATGTGGGTGGTTGTGTGAATTCCTTCGGTGGTGACGGATGATATCTCAATGACACTTGACAACAAAGAACAGTTCTAATGGTATAAGCTCAATACTAATTTCAATAGCAAAATGAAAGGTGTGAAGTAAATAGTCCAATGAAAACTTAGCCATGATAAAAAGTAATGTTAAATACCCTGCATATTCATGTATAAACCATCAACATCATGATGAGTTCATTATTATCTAATTAAGAAATTCAATTGCATCTTAATCTATGAAAGGAAATTGCGTGAAAGGAAACTATACTATGTCTAGTTTAATCATTCAAGCTATGATAAGAAAATGACTGAAAACATAAATTAAAAACATGATATTAAAAAGTGAATTGACAATTACATTTAACCAATAACTAAGCAAGTGAAATCTATTTAAAACTGAAGTAAGCAAGCTATGATTCAAAAACTGGAAGAAAATATATCCATCCATCAATCTTTGTCAGAAGAAACTCAGATTAAAACTATGCTCTGTTCTAATTAAAAATATGTTCTAAGCTTGACTGTAAAAATATAAAAGAAAGCACAATTTATCATCTAACTACATGCAGGGTTAGTATAATGAGAGAGAGACTTTTTAATTGCACATAGAATTAGTAAAGAGACTTGGGGTTAGTATGGAGACTTGCAAGCCTTTTCTAATCTACAAAATTAACACATACTAACACATATCATCATCTAACCTGCAAAAGAGAAGTAAAACAGTAAGCTACAACAAACTAATTAGCACAATAAAAATATGCATGTACATAAAATAAAAAGAGAGCAATTTAAATTAGGAAATGGAAAATAAACATGAAGACAGTTACCAGACTTTTGGTGGGCCCCCCATCAAGTCGTGGTCACTCTCTAAAATCACACCACGACCTCAGCAGGCCAAATTCACCATAAAAATCCAAAAACGCAGTTTTGGCACTATTCTGGCAATGTAAAACTAGAAACAGAGAAAAATCATTTTTCTGGCAATTCTGATGCTTATGCTACTTGGTTAACAATCTAATGATCATCCTATTGGTATTTATAAGCTTACAACCCAGGTGGTTGACCACAGGAGGGTCGAACCACCTCTAAATTCAGAAAATTACATTAAATGCATCCATAACTAACAAAACGAAGGAACCCAATGATCGCCCTCTTTGGACAACTAAAATCGAGTTGTTTTGAGCTTAGTAGCTGGAGGGGGCGATGAAAAACAAAACCCATGTGCTTGATTTGTCCACCACTAGCTGCCAATACCATAACCGCCAACTTGCCTTGCGTTTTTGTGCAATACTGGGTGCCAGAACGAGTGTCGGATCAAGTACTGGAACGAGTGCTAGATCAAGTGTCGGAAGGAGTGTCGGACAAAGAAACATGGTGCATTTTTCCCTGTAATAGCATAAAAACATGAATTAACTCTTGGAAACCATAAAATATGATAAATTAAACTTGATTGAATCACAAAACACGAATTATACGTACCTCATGCCGATTATATCATTTTACCATAAAATTCTTCAAAAAGCTCATTTGAAAGATAAAAAACACATATGTACATATGGAAAAAAGTGTATAATAATGTCATGAAGATGATCATATCTCGTGCCCAACATACCTCCACATTGACAATTTTGCAGGTCTCACTGCAAACAAAAAGAAGTCATCCCTCGGAACTAGGCTTGCTGAGGAGGGTCATCTTTAAAAGCCTCTCCTTCTTGTTGTGTAGGCTTAGCCTTGTGCCTCTTATGTTGCTTTAATTGTGCTCTTAAGCTGAGGTTAGATTGGGTCATCCCATCGACCAACCGCTGAAGGGAGTTAACTTTTTCCTGAAGGACTGCATTGTCATGATGAAGGTGTGCATCTATTATCTTCCTCTCCTCCGATTGTTGGAGAAGCTGATGGTTTTCCCTTTGTAGCTCCTCTATAGTTGGGGCAAAATCAGTGATCTCTGAGGAAGGCTTAGATCCTTTGAGAGATGTGGTCAATTTATCAATTTTAGGATCAAGAGTGGGCATGGGTGAAGTAGGTGTGATGGGAGATCAGAAAGGTGAGGTAGGTTCTGATTTTTTTTTCCTTAGTGGATCTAATCCATCTGTAAATACTTCTCTAGGTTTCTTATGAGGGCTCTCAAGGTCGAAGGATACTTAGATAGGATCTGAAGTAGGTGGAGGCTTGGCATAAGGCTCGGTTCTTATGTTCTGGGTACTCTTCTGAAAAGTTCCCTTACCAAATTGGTTGGCTCCTCTCTTGTTTGTGGGAATGATGGGAAAGTCTTGTTGCATTACTTCTTGGGGCTTCTTAGGTGTAGTATCAAGAGAAAATGAAGGCATTGGGGGGTCAACAATAGGCTTCTTTTGGTATTTGTTCTTGGTCTTCTTCCTCGATGAAGAAGTAGGAATATCAACAAGCTTTTGGTATTGTTTCGACAAAGAGGGAGTTTGTGCAAGGGAGTTTAGAGTTTTTGGAGAGTGAGGCTTGGATGGAGAGATAGTTTTTAGGCTAAGTGGTTTTTTTTCCAATCTTAATTGTCAAGTGAGGATTTGCAAATTGGTAGATAAAGGCATCCCAACTTTGCCCCTGCTTCTCTAGTTCGGTAAGAACGAGGAGTTTGATCAAACCGTGGTGGAAGAGACTATTTTGGGGGTTGGTCACATTTTTCCTCACTTGAGAGGACATTTTCTCCAAGCTTTTGAGAAAATAAAAAGGGAAGTTTAAAGTTTTATTGAATAGAAAATGAGCCAGCAATCTAAAGTGAAAAGCTTTGAATGTGGATTATCTACCTTCACATGTAATTAACCGTGTGATGACGATAAGGGGATTGACCAATTCTGGCTTTATCCACTCCTTAGAATACCCTTTCGCTCCTGAAATGCTCTCGAATTCGGGCTTAAACACCCTGTTGTAATTTGAGCACGGCAATTGATGATTCTTGAACCACCTATCTCCCATTCTTGGAAGTTTTGTTGCAATAGCAATTGACTCTTCTGTAACTGCAAAATTGAGAGACGCTACATGTGCTATCCTGCCATAAAAACCAACTGCAAATTGCATAGAAAGATCGTCATCATGGCCTTGAAAACTCGATAGAAATGGACCCCAACTAGCATGCAAGAACACTTCTCTACACTATGTGAATTCTGGAATGGAAAACAAGTCTACATAGGAGGAGGGTTCGTATCGCTTGGGCATTGTGACAGGGTTTGAATTCACCAAGCAAGGGAGAAATCGAGCCACGCAGAGACACAAATTGGGCACGATATCAGTGCAATTGGAACAGAGGGAAAATTTTACCAAGCAAGGGTGCAAACAGGCTAAGAAATGGCACGGGTTTAACACAGTCTAAGTGTGATTAGAATAGAGGGCGAATTCGGCAGAGGTTGGGTGTGATTTCTTAACGCAGGGCAGAGAAAATGGCAAGGGAAAATGAAACAATAGAGTGCCCAACCCGATTTTGGATGCTCTTATGGTGGAGGACATTGCCCACATGTGTGCGTGAGCTGCCATGTGTGGGAGATTCGAATTTGATGGCAAGCTTGAGAGAAATGGAGTGGTGTGTACTTAGATCAATGTCCAAGTCTTTTGACTTGGACATTTGATCATAACCATATAAGGCATCTTTTAATCAATGCCTGTAACAAATTGAATTAAATGTGATTGAATTCTAGTTCCTTGGAATCTAGGACAATTACTGGTATGCAATGCAATGGCACTTCAAACGGCATTTCATCTGGCACCTCATCCTATACTTCATCTGGTACCCCTATGTTAAGTGCATTTTCGCCTCTTTTAATGGACAGCCTGCAATTTTGAAGTGTGTTTGACAACCATAGTGGTTAATGAGCAGAAGCAGAGTGCTCCATGCTTACTCATTCTTCTTGTATATGACATATAGTGTCAAAACCTATAATAAACGGGTTATAGCAAGCATAAAACATGTATTGTCAAACCTACAGTATGGAGCTTGTAATGGAAGATAACCAATAAAGAATGGTCTGTTAAGCATGAGTTCAGTAATGTATAACACACAAGAGTTAAGCATTTAAAAATAACATGACTATCAATGTAATAACCTGTATCTTGGTAATAATACAAAAATTCTTACAAAGACTCCTTTCTCTAGGCAATGATCATTTGTCAGCTCATGAACCCCTCCCCCACAACTAAGTATTGTGACACCTCCCAATCAAAAGTATACGAAACTAGTCAGTATCCCCCAATAGCCGAAGATTTACAGTATGTCAAGTGTAAAGATGAAATTTCACATATTGGTCTGACGAGACAGTTAGGAGATGGCCCCACCTATAGGATAAGAGATCCTATATATAGATAAGAAGAGGTAGGCAAGAGAGTTTCAAGATAGTATTAGAGTCATTCCCCAATGGCAAGTTTATGAGATTCATTAACCTTAGCTAAACCACACATACTTCATGTCAGCTTTGTCTGCAAGTAATCTCGTACATCAGGACAAGTTTAGATTTATTATTTACTTTTGTCAGATCATCATCCTCGGTAGGTAGAATGCCCCGCTGCCAGCAAGCTTGTTCAGTACTCCGGCGAGTTTACCTAGTCATACCACAGGCCGGTACCCACTGCCAACAGACCTGTTTAGTATCCCAGTGGATTAGCCTCTTAAACCCTCAGAGACTGGCCCTCCATCCTTTAAGATTTTATTATAAGATTGCTTATGCAAGAAGATGGGGGAACAGCTCTGAAACAACTTTTCTTTCTTTTTTCTTTCACTTGGGATGGTATTTATGTTAGAGGATGAATTTTTGTTATATTTTTTAGTGGTTTTCCTAGTGTAAGGGGTACTTAAGTGGACGTGGCCTATCTAAAGATATGATCTAATCAAGCTATTTAGTGTGTAGTGGATGGTACCATTGAGAAAGAACAGAAAGGTATCTCTAGGCTCAACTCGTTGTCTTCTTTTGTAATTATTATGATGTTTCCATGACTAACTGCTAATTAGACTTCCTTGTTACTCTTTGATAATAAAAAAATTGACTCACTTACTCAGGTTTCTTGGAAAAAATGTACAAGAGACCTCTAGGCTTGATAGTTATGGTATCACCTCCTTATATAGTGGTGAAGAGTTTCAAGAGAAACTGCTTTAGAATGCCTTAAAAATGATAATTTTTCAAAAACATGGCTAATTACAGTAAGTCAGTATTCAATTGATGCTTTAGCAAACACAAGATTCAAGTATAACAATGTTTTGATGAAAGATCCTTGAAACTGTGTACTCTCGGTGAAATAATTACTTACAGAAACCTCTTAGAATTGCCTTATTAACAAAAACTATTTACATATATACAGTAGGAAATCTTTTTTTTTTTTCAACTTTCAAGAATAAGGGGGGGCTTCCCCATAAACTAAGGCTAATTCCTTTTCATCTGACATGACCTGTAGAAAATCTTCTCTGGAAATGGGCTTATGATAAAACTTAAGTCGGTGTCCATTTACCACAAAGGAGACTTGTCCATCGTCATTTGTTTTAATTTTTACAGCTCCATTGTCATATACAATTTCTACCTCGTAAGGGCCCAACCAACGGGTGGTAAGTTTTCCTTTGAAGGTTTTGAACCAGGAATCAAACAACAGGGCCCAATCACCAGGCTGGAAGTGTTTCTTTTCAATAAACTTGTCATGCCACTTGCTCCTCTGGTTTTGGACCAATATCGTCCGTTGGATGGCATCTTGCTTGATTTCATCCAACTCATTTAGTTGTAGGGCTCATTGATTTTGAGCCTCATACAGGTTCAATCCTAACTCTGCGGAAACACAGAAGGTCCTTACTTGGAATTCTATAGGTAAAAGTACTTGTTTCTCTTACACTAGCTCATAAGGGGTATGCCCAGTGGTATTTCTCCAGGTAGTTCGGTAGGCCCACAAAGCCTCTGGGAGACTATCATCCCAATCTTGGTGATGTAAATGAACATTCTTGGTCAAGATGGCTTCCAGAACTTTGTTTGTGGATTCTACCTGACCATTGGCTTGCGGGTGGTATGGAGAAGATTTACAATGTTTAATCCCATATTTCTCTGTTAGTTATATTAAATTATTTCAATAACAAGAGCCACCTAGTTACTCAACCATTATTTATAGGTTTGTTCATGAGAAACCTAATGGCGGAATGATCAGTGTGTACAAATACTTCATAACTTGTAATGTAATGATGAAACTTGTTAATATCATGAACAACTGCCAAGGAATCTTTCTCAATGACTGTGTAGTTCAACTCGGCAGGGGACAAGTTCTTTCTTACAAATAAAATGGCATAGGACTGTTGGTCCTCTTTCTGCCCTAATACCCCTCCTATTGCGGTGTCAGAGGAATCATTGGATATATGAAACAGGAGAGTCCAATTGGGCCCTCTAAGAACTGATGCCACATATAGCTTGGCTTTCAGGGTTTCAAAGGCAGTTTGACAATGCTCAGTCCAAACAAAATCAACATATTTGATCAATAATCCAAACATAAGTGCAACAATCTTTGTAAAATTTTCAATAAACCACCGGTAATATCTGGCATGTCCGAGAAATCTTCTCGCCTCTTTCTAAGTCTTGGGGGGTGGAAGTCTAATAATGACCTCAATCTTTGCAGGATCGACTTTTATTCCTTCATATGAAACATGATGTCCTAGAACCACTCCTTTAGTTAGCAACATTTTGCATTTTTCATGACTTAGGGATAGGTTCATTTCGTGGCATCTAATGAGGACTTTTTCTAAGTTGTCTAAGGATTCCTGGTAAGTGTTTCCATAAACTGTGAATTCATCCATGTATACCTCCACACAATCATGAATAAGATCGAAAAATATCCCTAATACTGCTCGTTGAAATGTGGCAGAAGCATTACACAATCCAAATGGTAAGACCCTATAGGCATAGGTGCCCCAAGGACAAGTAAAGGTAGTCTTTTCCTGGTCCTCGGGTGCTATAAGAATCTGATTGTACCCATTGTACCCATCTAGAAAGAAGAAATACTTCTTTCCGGACAAGGTATCTAGAACTTGGTCAATGAAAGGAAGAGGAAAGTAGTCTTTCAGAGTGGCCTTATTGAGTTCCCGGAAATCAACACAAATTCTCCATTTCCCGGTCACTTTCTTTGGAACCACTACTAGTGGGGATACCCACTTACTGTCGGAGATGGGATAGATAAATCTGACATTTAGCAACTTTTGAATCTCCTCCTTGACTATATCTTTGAGTGTTGGGTTCATCCTTCTCTGGGGTTGCCTAACAGGTGTCACTTCCCCCTGGGTGTATATATGGTGGATGCATGTGTTAGGATGTATACCCTTCATGTCAGTGTATTCCCAGGAAAATGCTCCTGATTGTTATTTAAGGATATCTACTAACCGTTTCTGTTGGTTTGTATCTAGCCCGGAGTTTATATGTAAAAATTTCCCTGGACCAATATCACAGGGCATAGTATAAGACATGACAGACTCATCTATTTCGAAGATAAAATAAGTCGAAGACAAAATGGATGGATCTAATTATTCTTGAAATTCTTCCCCAAACATGTACGCAAATTGGGGAAAAGACTGTGGAAAATCCACACATGTAATAGAAGAAATGAATTGGTTTAGCACATTTTCTGGTCTATGCTCCTGAAGTGCCCTTGCATGGTCACTAGGAAATATGGGTTCTTCCCAGTCTTCATTCTTGTATGGACATTGAAGCCACCATAGATTTTCCATAATAGGTTGAGCTGGAGGGTAAATGGTGAGCTTCTAGATAGAGAGACCATTTGAGATGGGCATTTCTCCTTCTCTACAGCCAATAAATGCATTGGTTGTGGCTAGCCAAGGTCTTTCCAAAATAAAAGGATGGCCTCGGGGAGGATCCTTTGAATGAATAACAAGAAAATATACGGGGGACTCCCATGCGGCTAAAGTAACCATGACATCATCTAAAATCCCTTCAGGTGTAACCCTAGTCTTATCTACTAATTCCAAAATGGTTGGGGTAGGCCGAAGAAGAGGTTGTAACTGTAATCGTTTCAAGGTAGTAGCGGTCATAACATTGACGGCTGCCCCTAGGTCTATGAGAGTGTTTCTGATGGAGACCTCCTTAATGGTTATAGTCACTACGAGGTTTCTTGGATTCCCATACTTTTCTAGCTTTGGTTGCTTTGATATGTACTCATAGATTCCTCTTACCAAATGTACTATAGGAGGGTCCTTTTGCTTCCTGAGGCATGGTTTCATAAATTGGACCCCTAAATCCAAATGTTTCATTGCTTCTTACTGAGCAAATCCCTAGTTCTCAAAATCGATGAAAAAAAAAACTTCCAAGGGATTGGACCCGAAAGTGAGGGATTCTCTAGCTAAAATCTTATGCCAAGAATCCAACGAAGACAACAGTTTCTCAATCTGAGTCTCATTTTTTTTATATTCTCAATTTCTAGTCACATCCCAAATCATTTTAGGGACTCTTGGTCAATTCCTCCTCATGGCATAAGAGACTAACGGAGCAACATTTTTGAGTTACATGAGATGCTGCAAGATTTTTTAGGCATGGAACAAGTGACCACATTGTCCAACTACTCTCGAGGAATGGTTTCATAAATTGGACCCCTTAATCCAAATGTTTCATTGCTTCAAACTAAACAAAACACTAGTTCTCAAAATCAATGAGTAAAGCAACTTTCTAGGCATGACACTTGGGACTAAGGGGTGCTCTAGCTGAAATCCTAATCCAGTAATCCATTGGAGTCTATAGTTCCTCAGTCCGAGACTCAGTTATCATTTTATTCCCAGTTGCAAGTCGCATCCCAAACCATTTTGGGGACTCTTGGTCAATTCCTCCTCATGGCATAAAAGCCTAACGGAGCAACATTTTTTAGTTTTTTGAGATGATCTAAGATTTTTTAGGGATGGACAAGGTGACCACATTTTCCATCCACTCCCAAGGCATGGCTTCATAAATTCAACCCCTAAATCCAAATGTTGCATTGCTTCAAACTGAGCAAAACACTAGTTCTTGTAATCGATGAAAAAAACAACTTCCAAGGGATTGAACCCGAGAGTGTGGGGTGCTCTAGTTGAAATCCTATGCCAAGAATCCAACGGAGATGACAGTTCCTCAATCGGATTCTTTTTTTTTTTGTTAGATCCCTAGTTGCAAGTTGCATCCCAAACCATTTCGGGGACTCTTGGCCAGTTCCTCCTTAGGTCATAAAAACCTAATGTAGCAACATTTTTGAGTTATGTGAGATGTTGCAAGCTTGTTTAGGCATGGAATATGAAACCACATTTTCCATCTGCTCTCAAGGCACAGTTTCATAAATTCGACCCCTAAATGCAAATGTTGCATTGCTTCAAACTGAGAAAAACCCTAGTTCTCAAAATCAATGAAAAAAAAAATTATGACGGATTGGACCCAAGAGTGAGGGTTTCTATAGCTAAAATCCTATGCCATGAATCCAACGGAGATGACAGTTCCTTATTCCGAGTCTCGATTTTGATTATATTCTCAGTTGCAATTAGCATCCCAAACCATTTTGGGGACTCTTGGCCAATTCCTCCTCAAGGCATAAAAACCTAATGGAGAAACATTTTTTAGTTCTGTGAGATCCTGCAAGATTGTTTATGCATGGAATAGGTGACTACATTGTCCATCCAATCCTAAGGCACAATTTCATAAATTGCACTCTGTTATCACCCCATAATTTATGGGAATCATCTTATGACTTGGATATTATCTGTATCTGGTGATTTGGTTGACAAATGATATTGCATTCTTCAAATAATTTGTAAAAAGAAAAAGA
>JZKD02S0138088.1:91346-125012 GCA_000966675.3 Picea glauca
CTAAATAGTTTCAATTAAGAGATTCTTAAGTGCTTGTTAATTGGAGTTATTTTCCCTTACCTTTTCTTCTGTCCATCACTTAAATTACTAAAGATCCAGTGAGGGGTGTTATCTCACCTTGTGAAATATTTCTTCAGCATTTCTGGTTGTTTCTTAGATTTTATTAAGTACAGACCCCATAGCCCAATGGATGTGTAGTTTGTCTCAACCAATTTTAAAAATCCTTTACAACAAAACCGACATTTTTTATAGCTAGCCTAATATCTTAAKTCRAAACAGAGCTAAATTATATAAGAGAGATCCCTCTCTGAAGCTGGAAGGGCTAGATCCCAGCTTTAAAAGCGGTTGGTTAAGGTTACCTTTGTAAATTTCTTCTTTTCAACCTCTAAGAAATTTACAGAGTGATAACACACTCCTTAATCCAAATGTTGCATTGCTTCAAACTGAGAAAAACACTAGTTCTCGAAATCAATGAGTAAAGAAACTTTCGAGGCATGGAACCCGGGAGCGAGGGGAGCTCTAGCTGAAATCCTATCCCAGTAATCCATTAGATTCAACGGTTCCTTAATCCAAGTCTTAGTTTTCATTTTATTCCCATTTTTAAGTCGCATCCCAAACCATTTCGGGGACTCTTGGCCAATTCATCCTCATGGCATAAAAGCCTAATGGAGCAAAATTTTTGAGTTTCATGAGATGTTGAAATGTTTTTTAGGCATGGACTATGTGACCACATTGTCCGTCTAATCCCAAGGCATGGTTTCATAAATTAGACTCCTAAATCCAAATGTTGCATTGCTTCTTACTGAGAAAAACCCTAGTTCTCGAAATCGATGAAAACAACAACTTATGAGTTATTGGACCCAGGAGTGAGGGGTGCTCTAACTAAAATCCTATCCTAGGAATCCAACAGAGATGACGATTTCTCCATCGAAGTCTTAGTTTTCATTATATTCCAAGTTGCAAGTCACATCCCAAACCATTTCGGGGACTCTTGGCCAATTCCTCCTCATGACCTAAAAACCTAAAAGAGAAACATTTTTGAGTTCCATGAGATGTTGAAATATTGTTTAGGCATGGTATAGGTGAACACATTTTCCATCTTCTCCTGAGGCATGGTTTCATAAATTGGGCCCATTGATCCAAATGTTGCATTGCTTCAAACTAAGAAAAACACTAGTTCTCGAAATCAATGGGTAGGCAAATTTTGAGGCATGGAACCCATGAGTGAGGGGTGCTCTAGAAGAAATACTATCCCAATAATCCATCAAAGTAGACGGTTCCTCAATCTGAGACTCGTTTTTTTTTTATGCCCAGTTGCAAGTCACATCCCAAATCATTTCGGGGACTCTTGGCGAATTCCTCCTCAGGGCATAAAAGCCTAATGAAGCAACATTTTTTAGTTCCATGAGATGTTGAAAGATTATTTAGGCATGGAAAAGGTGATGAAATATTCCATCCTATCCCAAGGCATGGTTTCATAAATTGGACCCCTAAATCCACATGTTGCATTGCTTCAAACTAAGCAAAACACTAGTTCTCATAATTGATGAAAAAAGAACTTTCTAGGGATTGGACCCGTGAGTGAGGGGTGCTATAACTGAAATCATATTCCAAGAATCTAGTGGATATGATGGTTCCTCAATCAGAGTCTCGATTTTTGTTATATGCCTAGTTTAAAGTCGCATCCCAAACCATTTCGGGGACTCTTAGCCAATTCCTCCTTAGGGCATAAAAATCTAACGGAGTAGTATTTTCCAGTTCCCTGAGATGTTGCAAGCCTGTTTAGGCATGGAATATGTGACCAAATTTTCCATCCTCTACTGAGGCACATTTTCATAAATTGGACCCCTAAATCTAAATGTTTCATTTCTTCAAACTGAGCAAAATCCTAGTTCTCAAAATCGATGAAAAAACAACTTATGAGGGATTGGACCTAGGAGTGAGGGGTGATATAGCTTAAATCCTATGCCAAGAACCCAACGAAGATGATGGTTCCTCAATCTGAGTCTCTATTTTCTTTATATGCTCATTTTCAAGTTGCATCCCAAACCATTTTGGGGACTCTTGGTCAATTCCTCCTCAGGGCATAAAAACCTAATGGAGCAGCATTTTTGAGTTATGTGAGATGCTACAAGATATTTTAGGAATGGACTAGATAACCACATTATACATCTGCTCCCAAGGCATGGTTTCATAAATTGGACCCCTTAATCCAAATGTTGCATTGCTTCAAACTGAGCAAAACACTAGTTCTCAAAATCAATGAGTAAAGCAACTTCTAAGGCATGGAACCCAGGAGTGAGGGGTGTTGTAGATGAAATACTATCCCAGCAATCCATCGGAGTTGACGGTTCCTCAATCTAAGTCTTGTTTTTCATTTTATACCCAGTTGCAAGTCGCATCCCAAACCATTTCAGGGACTCTTGGACAATTCCTCCTCAGGGCATAAAAGCCTAACAGAGCAGCATTTTTGAGTTCTGTAAGATGTTGCAAGATTGTTTAGGTATGGACTAGATGACCACATTGTCCATCCACTCTCGAGGCATGGTTTCATAAATTATACCCCTAAATCCAAATGTTCCATTGCTTCTTACTAAGCAAAACCCTAGTTCTCCCAATCGATGAAAAAAACAACTTCTGAGGCATGGGTGTAGATTTTAACCTTGTACAATATTTACTGCAAACAAATTGTCAGTAAAAGAACATAAAATATACAATGGAAAATACAAACATTACACAGATATTTTTCCTCTGGAAACCCAAACCGAGAAAACCAACATATTATATATTCATTCATAGTGATACATTGTTTACAATACAATATACATATAGGAGCCAATAGCATCCAAAACCATAACCAAATGATCTGGATTAGTCAACAACCCTAATTCCTTAACAGGAAATAGAAAACCATCGACAAAAAATCATGTGCCGAAAAACCACCCAACAATGGACACGAAAAACGAGGAAAAAATGTGACACGTGTTGAGGAAAAGATATGAAATGATCTTACTCAAT
Source organism: Picea glauca (assembly GCA_000966675.3). Classification (NCBI taxonomy): domain Eukaryota; kingdom Viridiplantae; phylum Streptophyta; class Pinopsida; order Pinales; family Pinaceae; genus Picea; species Picea glauca. Next base: position 94,365 of record JZKD02S0138088.1, read on the forward strand.
CATTTTCAGAATTTACTTGGCTAAACCAAAGTAGATGGGAATATCACCCTATGTTTTTAGCCAACAAAATATCATCCTAAATCACAAGTATTAATTACAAGTTCTTAGGCTAGTCTTTTATCAACAAACGTTTGCTGGAAATTCACTTTTTATGTAATTTTCTAAATATAATAGTTGTTGAAATAAGTGTAAGAACATAAGTAAAGACACCAAGATGATAATCAAGACAGATGAGACATAAATCAATCCTTTATTTCATTCCAATTCACCAAAGAGTCATTTTCTTTACAAAATCTCATACAGAAATCTTGGACCAAAATCAAACTTAGACATCCCTGATGGAACATACAAAAGGACCTCTGACAGAAAACCAAAACTGAACTCTAAAAGTTGGATCATCTTGCCACGGATTGTTGCCCACTCGACTCTGCACAATATCTTTTATCAGTCATGAAAATTAATTCACAAACAGACAAGTCTACACAGACTATCAAAGATAGATCAACACCTCTGAAAAACAAGTGTCTGAATGATTTGATTCAACCTTGAATATTGTTGTCTATAATAAGACCTTGCTATCACAAAAGGGAATTAGGATTTGATGAATATACGAATGAATGAAAACTGGACTATCTCAACAAAACTCAAAGAGCAAACCTTAGCATGTTGTTGCTTCTATCCTCCCCGTGTTCCTCCCTTTCTTCTTTCTTTTAACAAATTAGAATTGGTTGAGGTAGTTGAACCAACTCATTAGTTAAGTTAATTAAAAGAAGCAAGTAACTTTAGTTAGGGGGAAAAGTAATAATTATAATTAAGGGTCATAATTAAATAATAACTAGTAGGTGGGACCCCTTGTAAATCCCTTTGGTTCATAACAATCATAACATAACCATTAGTTAGGAAAAAGACACCTCCTTGTGCGTCCCATCAACATATTTACTTTTGGCAATTAAAACTCATGAAATCCAAAATTATTTCAAAATAATACTCATATATCCAAAATAAACATGTTGTCCAAAGATCCCCAAAGTCAATTGTCATAGAACAATAGATATAATAAAAAAAACTAGAAACCATATTTTCCAGTCTGTAATGCAACCCTTCCTTGATTGTTGTTGTCACCTCTTCATTTTCCTGAATTTACCTTTGGCTATGCAGAGCCTTTAGTCCTAATTTCACTGATCACATGGGAACAATCATCCCTCAAATGCATCCGGGAAGACACGGATTTGTCAAAGCCATTGGAGGGTGAGGAAGGGGCAATAGTGGCTTTTCCTTTATCAAGTGCATGGTGTGCCTCAGTTTTCAATCTCTTGCTAGCATGGGAGGATTGCACTGGTGAGAAATTAGGGGCATCTTGGGCAATGGGGTTAATAGGCAGAGGAGCAGACAAAGACAAGTTGGGCCAGCCATGATGTTGGGAGACTGTCGAGTCGAAAATCTCTTACCATCCATCATTTTCAGGGACCTCGGGTCGTAATGAGACATGAGGAGGTATAGGGATATTGGGTGCTTGCAGGGCTTGGAAGAGAGGCCTTTCAAGCCTAGGTTGGACTATTCCCTGCCCAATCCAATTAAAGAATCTGTCATGAAACAATTGGCCAAGCTCTTCTAAATCAATGTCAAAATGTATGGAGAACCTGGGCCTTCTTGGGCCTTGGTTCCAATTACCCCTACCTCTATTTCCTCGTCCATGGCTACCTCGACTAAAAAAACTCATCCTATATGCGTGATCGATTACCCCTACCTTTGTTTCCCATATTCGACTGAAATAACCATACATGAAAACTCTTTAAAATATGAAATATATTTGGCTCAGAAATGTATCAAACTCATGCATTCTAATCCATACAAATTGTTTTACTATTAATCAATGAGAAGGGGGGTGAAAAAGGGTTTTGGCATATGTGAGGGGTTTGTATTGAGAGAAAATGTGATATAATGAAAGGGGAGAAGACATGGTCATTGCTTGATGAAAACAAAAATCAACTTTAAAGCAAACCAATAAGACCTCACTGCAATCCACACAAGACAATGCCACTTTCATCCATTATAACACATAAATTCTCTTGACTGTAATCAATCTCAGAATAGGGAGTGAAAAAATGAATATGGGAAGGTTTGTAATTAGCGGAAAGTGAAATAATGGAAGGAGAGGAGAACAATTATTGTTCATGAAATTAATCAAGTGATCCATAAAAAATTCTGCAGTAAGAATAGATGCACCAACCAACAATCATCATGACCAAATAACAATTACTGTGTACTTAACTAGTTCATTGTCCAATAATCAAATATCCAACATAGTGCCATCACAAGACAGTATGTATTCCACACAATTTGTAAGAGGTTATGTTCCCTTCATACAAACACTCTACATTTTATAACGATTTACGAACAGTATCCATTTCCAATCTGTAACTATCAAAATCAACCACTGCCCATGTATTTCTTCAATCCACCCTAATACTCAAAAATCATGTTTTCAAATTAACAATGAAGTCACTATCAATGCAATCGGGTCCATCAAAATGCCATGATATTTTTTAACATATATATAGGAAGAAACCAAATAACCAAGATCAAACTGCAACCCAAATTGATATTCAAACATACAACCAACAACCATCGTTTAGACACAAGTTATGCACAGGGTAACTCGCCCAGGCAATGTAATTTTTCCACTGTAAGAAAAAAACAATTCAATGTGGCTTAAAGAGCGAGGCCACCCATCCAACATGACAAAAGTCTCGACAACATGCCCTTTATAACCAATGATCGATAAACATGATTAAAAATCTGTGAAACCCAAGCTACCCATACGATACACACTGTGCAACCATCCAAAAAATGATGCAATATTTCCATTTTACAGAACCAAACACATAGTCATGGCAATAACTCAATTCGTTGTTGAGTCATCAACCCAAAATAGTATTATTTTGATTTATTCCAACTGTGATCAATTATTCTGTGCAATTTCAGGCTTAAACAATCAAACAATCATAAGGATATAGTTCCCAGAGCCATCTAGTTCAATAATCGTTCAGCCCCAAAAGAAAACCACAATTACCATGACCATTATTTATTTTGCAAACACACAACGTGACATGAGCAACGTCAAGCATTTTCACCAATGCTAGCTGAACATTCAAATAATCATCAGTGAAAATACCAGTGATTGTGTATCTATCAAACAACTCGTCATTGTCTTAAAAACAAACAAGCTAACAAACTGTGGAAATTACGCATACCCATGCATCCAATCAAATCGGGGTAGAGGCCATTTTCCATTAACAATACTGAGCTATCAAAATAAGGAGAGTAACTGTGTGCTTTAAAAGTGAAACTGGTAATGTAGGGTTTACCACTATTATAACTGAGCCAATGACTATATATCAACCAACACGACTGTCATACGACCAACTGGGTGAGCCTGTTCTCAAAAGAGTCGACAATTATACAACCATCCAACAAAACCCGAATCGTAAAACAATAGGCCAGGCTGGTCTTCTTGAACAATTTCTAGACTGGAGGGCCAAGGTTGCTCTGTAGTCAACACAGGGAGAACAAAGCCACTCTTGTAATGGAAAAAACTCCAAGGCCACGGTGCATATAGGGCGAACCATGACTCATTCATGGTCGGGCACAAATCCATGACAGGGGCCATAACCGAAAATCAAGGCTCTAGTTTGGCCTGGAAAAGGTTATTTAATGCACGCATGGGATATCCCTCATACTCTTCAGTCAATAATCATAGCATAGAGGTGAAGACCGGGCTGAGTAAGAATAGGAAATCGTCACTTCGTGACCCTTAGTAGTGAAAACCACCAATGCCGAAGTGAAAAAAACACGGTGATGCAAGATTCCCTTAACCATTAAACCTGAAATCCAAAGACTAGATTTAGCGACAATGTGTACCCAATACCAAACAAAAACCCTCCACTTAAACCAGCAAGAATAACAGAGAGCTATCACCCATGATGATTAATAATCTTTACGAATTCAATATCATTGCAGGAGGAACCATCCAACAATAACCAAATTTAACACAGTTGCAACACTCAGGAAGACACAAGCCAATACACATGAGTCATTAATCAGTTCATAACCAGAGCAGAGTCATGAATGGCCAAAAAAAGACATACCTGTGATCAAATTCCTTAAAATGAGAGTTGGTCGAGCGGTTCCTTCCTGCTAAAATTTCAAATCATAACCACAACGGCAAGATCAAACAATAGCTCGATTAGGGTGGCGACTAACAGGAGGGGTAAAGGTGACATGCAGTAAATTCACGTCACCTCCACCCACAATTCATTTACTCATCAGTACATGCCAACCAGCTCCCAATTAACGCCATAAATTTAAATCTGCATTGGAATCTGCATAGGTTACTTGCCAAATGCACTTTCCATATCATATATCCAATTTCTTAATATATAAATCAAACAAAATCGTATAACCATTAACATTCACCACCTTGTCAAATGAGCCACTGACATTCAATCTATCCAAATATACCATATGTGGATCAACGTCATAATTCAATTAACCATTGCATAACCATTAGCACTATCACCTTGCCAAGTGTGCCACCACATTTCACACCATATGCATATTAAACATGTAATTCAATCACAATTTCATAACCATTTGTTTGCTAGCTATGGCTTAACAATAATCATCAAGTATTTCCATGCATGTAGTATAGTTAGGATAGCTTTAAAATCTTCCCCTTGCAATTGTTTCTCATTTCCTTTAAGTTATTCACATGTGATATTGTAGAACTAGGTCCCCTTCCCTTGCATTTGTTCTAGTATTTTGCCTCTCTCAAAACTATCCTTCATGTAATTTTACTAACATGTTTGTTATGCAGGTGCGATAAGAATAGACAACAATGACATTAATGAATAGCATAGGCTGTAGTAACATAAGGAATCAACACTTCATAAGCCCAAACCATAACCAATAATAACAAGATCTTCATCAACCATGTAATTCATGTCGCACATCATCATAACATAAAAAATGAACAGATATTCTCTCTAATAGTTCAAGGGGGTCCCACCTACTAGTATTATTTAGTTTTTATAATAATAGGCTTTAGAAACACTTTGCGGGCAAAACTTTGTTGACAATTTTAATCGTCAACAACACATTTCCTGAGGCAAAAACATTTTCTCAAGGGCGTTGCCCCCAAACCCCCACGCGGGGGGATTTTGCCCCCCGATACAATGTAGACACTACTACTCGTGGAAATAATATAACACACATCCAACATTCTCCCACTTGTTTTCTTTTCATATAGGGGGTTACATGGTTACATAGTCAACAATCTAAGGAAGCAATGCCCATGGATCCTCTACACCAAGAGAACTTCTCAGTGATCACAGATTTTGTTAATGAATCTACAACATTCTTCAAAGTGTCCACATTCATCAAAAACACTTTATTTTCTTCAACCATGTCTCTCACAAAGTGATATTGAATATCAATATGCTTTGTCTTTGAATGATAAGTCGGGTTCTTCGCCAAAAAAAATTCACTTTGATTGTCACAATCTATCCTTACAACTTGTTGTACCAAACCAATACCTGAACACAATATTTGTAACCATATTGTTTCCTTAATTGCATGAGTGGTTTCCATGTATTCATCTTATGTAGTTGAAAGTGCCACTACAGACTGTCTTTTGCTCATCCAACTTATTTCTCCTTCAAACAAATTAAACACATACCCACTTGTAGATCTCCTATGATCCAGATCTTGAGCCCAGTTTGCATCCACAAAGACATGTATATCCAACACTCTGTCCAATCCCAGTCTTCCCCAGTAGCACAATCCATATCTAGTAGTGTCATGCAAATACCTGAAAACCCTTTTTACTGTTGTCCAATGCTCCTTCCCTGGTTTTGGCATATACCTTCTCAAAACTCCCACTGCATGTGCAATCTACTGTCTAGTACAGACCATTTACATACATCAAACTGCACTCTACACTCATATATGGAACATGATACATGTCCTCCTCCTCTTCTTGTGTCTTGGGACACTGATCCATAGATAATTTTACACCAACAGGAATATGAACCTTGACTGGTTTACATTCCTGCATATTAAACCTATGCAATATTGTCTCGACATATTTTATTTGATTTAACTAGAGTTTCCTCTTTTTCCGATCTCTTTTAATATCCATGCCCAAAATGAAATTTGAAGCACCAAGATCCTTCATGTCAAATTTAGAGGACAAATGAGTCTTCACATCCTGGATAATCTCCTTGTTATTTCCTATTAGCAACATGTCATCCACATACAAGACCAAATAAATCAGATGATCACCAATTAATTTTGATCCTCTTTTCTTCTTGTGAAGCCAAGTCCCAACATATAAGTATCAAATTTTTGATACCACATCCTTGGTTATTGTTTTAAAACATACATGGAATTTTTCATCTTGCATACTAGCTCCTTCTTTCCCTTCACAACAAATCCTTCTCGCTGCTTCACATAGATTTGTTCTTCCAGATCCCCATGTAGGAATGTTGTCTTCACATCCATCTGTTCTACTTCAAAATCAAATGCATCAACAACAGATAACAAAAATATTATATAAGTTAACTTGGCAACAGGAGAAAAAATCTCACCAAAATCAATTCCCTCAACTTGGGAATAACCCTTTTCTACTAACCGAGCTTTGCATTTCTCCACTTTTCCTTCTGCATTCATCTTCCTTTTAAATACCCATTTGTTTCCAATGGAATTTCTTCTATTCGGAAACTCCACTAGATCCGAAGCCTCATTCTTCTCCAAGGCTGCCATTTCTTCATCCATGGCCTTTTTCCAGAGCTTTCCATCCTCTAAATCTACTGCCTCCTTGATAGTTCTAGGATCATCAACAACAATAGACAAAGAAAAATTTGAACGAAAATCAGATGGAGTATACCTTTCCACTAGCCTTATTTCTCAAACCGATCTCCTCGATATTGGAGTATGAGCATCTTCTTCTTCTCATTCTTGTTCTTCTATAGAGTCTAATTCATCATCCTTTAAATCAAACTCGATTTTCTCTGATTCTTCCTTACTTGGTATGACTTCTTGTTTGACAACATCCTTCATTTCTCTAAATACCACATCTCGTCTATACATTACCTTCTTAGTTTATGGGTTCCAAATGTTATAACCTTTGAGACCATCTTTATATCCAATAAAGATACACTTTTCAACCTTCTTATCTAGCTTACTCTTGTTTTCCTTTGGAACATGAACATATGCATCACACCCAAATACCTTGAGATATGTGAGAGAAGGTCTCTTACCAGTCCATACCTTTTGTGGATTCTTGTCATTCATCATGGATGAGGGTGATATGTTAACCAGGTAATGTGCAATATCCACTGCCTCTGCCCAAAATTCTTTCCCTAACCCAACACCACTAAGCATGCACCATGATTTTTCCATCAGCGTTGTATTCATCCTTTATGCAACTCCATTCTGCTGAGGTGTATATGGAGTAGTCTTCTGCCTTTATATACCACACTTCTTACAAAATTATTCAAATTCATTCCCACAAAACTCTCCACCATTATCTGTCCTCGACACCTTAATTATTTTCTCTGTTTGATTCTCAACAAGAGCCTTAAACTCTTTAAACATGTCAAAGACTTCAGATTTCTTCCTAAGGAAATACATCCAAGTATTCCTCGAGAAGTCATCTATAAATGAGACATAGTACACAGATTTTCCCAATGATGGGACCAACACAGGTCCAAAAACATCACTGTGAACTAGCTATAAAATTTATTTCTTCCTCGTTGCACCAGAGGGTAGTCTTACTCGATTCTGCTTCCCATATACACAATGTTCACAGAAATCAAAATCTAGAGAGTAGTTAGACATACCTTCAACCATACCTTTACCGTGTAGTAGTCAAAGACCTTTCTCTTTGATATGCCCTAGTATTTGATGCCACAACATAACCTTTTCTCCAGAGACTATAGGAGTTCTTTCTTCTTCAACTCCAATATCAGGAACAATGGAACTATTACACCCATCACTAATAGTTCTTCCTTGCAGATTATACAAAGTTCCAAACTGAACTCCCTTCAACAACACCATTGCTCCTCGAACCATCCTGCAGGTTTCTTTTTCAAATATTGTTTTTACCCCTGCTTACATAAATCAAATTTCTGGCCAATCCTAGGATGTGCAGAACACTAGGTAGTTTTCTAATCCTTCCATATATGAGCCTCAACTTGAATTTTCCTCAACCTATAATTTTGGTTGTTGATTCATCACCGAGGAAAACATTACCTTCATCATACCTTTCATATTCACAAAACAATTCCCTTTGGGGAGTCATATGAAAGGATGCACCTGATTCAACCAACCATACCTCATGATCCACATGTGTACTTGAAGAAGCAACGTACACATCCCCTCCTTCTTCCTTGGAGGTCTCTTCTTTTGTAGAAGGAGATTCTTCAGATCCCTTGTTTTTCTCAACTTTGGATCTACATTGCTTCTTGTAGTGCCCTTCTTTTCCACATCTCCAAAAAAACCTTTACAAACTTTCCAGGATATTTAGATCTACCCTTAGACTTAGATCTCCCACTTGAAAACTTAGATCTATTTCTTTCCTAGGAGCGTCCTCTTTAAAATAATGTGTCTGTTCTCTGTCCTTCCATATTATTATGTATCATCTCCTCTGAAAACAAGGATGAGACCACTTCATCAAACTTCAATTCAATTGTATTACTACCTATGGCCACAATGAGACTATCCCACGAGTCTGGTAATGAACACAGTAAACTAATACACTTATCTTCATCTGAAGTTTTAATCTCAACAAATACTAACTAACTTACCACAGTATTGAAGGAATTCAAATGCTCTACCATCGAGTCTGCTTCTCTCATCCCCAGGTTATACATCTTCTTTCTCAGGAATAGTTTATTTACTAGGGACTTAGACTGATACAACTTCCCCAACTTATCCCATAAACCCTTGGTTGTAGCTTCCTCTGACACATTCAATAATACTAAATCTGAGAGACACATTCGGATTGTGCTCTTCGCCTTTCAATCCAACTTTTTCCAATCATCTGTTGAATTTCATGTAGATGCAGTACTTGGATCTATCAGGATATGATTATCTTTTTCCACCAACAAATCTTCCATCTTGAGCTTCCACAACTCAAAAAAATTTCCATTAAACTTTTCGATCTCCATTTTCGAATTGCTCACCATTTCTTTTCACCTAAAAATTAAATACCAGAGATCTCCCACTGTAACAAGGCTTATCACAATCCTGAGCCAAACCCTTGACCATAAAGGCATCCCCCTGAATCCAACAAAGATTTGATACCAAGTGTAGATTTTAACCTTGTACAATATTTACTGCAAACATATTTTTAGTAAAAGAACATAAAATATACAATGGAAAATACAAACATTACACGGAGATTTTTTCCCCTAGAAACCCAAACTGGGAAAACCAGCATACTATATATTCATTCATAGTGATACATTGTTTACAATACAATATACATATAGGAGCTAGTGGCATCCAAAACCCTAACCCAATGACCTAGATTAGTCAACAACCCTAATTCCTTAATCGGAAATAGAAAACCATCGATGAAAAACCATGTGTCTAAAAACCACCCAACAATGGACATGAAAAACAAGGAAATACGAAAAATGAGGCAAAAATGTGACATGTTTCCCGAGGAAAAAAAATGCAACACTGCTAGTCGTGCAAAGAATATAAAACATACCCAACAATGGGACCCAAGAGTGAGGGGTGATCTAGTTGAAATCCTATCCCTGGAATCCAATGGAGACAATGGTTTCTCCATCCGAGTATCATTTTTTGTTATTTTTCCAGTTGCAAGTTGCATCCCAAACCATTTCGGGGACTCTTGGCCAATTCCTCCTCATGGCATAAAAACCTAACAGAGCAACATTTTTGAGTTTCATGAGATGTTGCAAGATTGTTTAGACATGGAATAGGTGACCACATTATCCATCCCTCCCAAGGAATGGTTTCATAAATTGGACCCCCAAATCCAAATGTTACATTGCTTCAAACTGAGCAAAACCCTAGTTCTCGAAATCAATGAGTAAAGCAACTTTCGAGGCATGGCACCTAAAAGTGAGGGTGCTCTAGATGAAATCCTATTCCATGAATCCAATGGAGATGATGGTTCTTCAATCTAAGTCTCGGTTTTCATTATATGTCAATTTTCAAGTCACATCCCAAACCATTTCGAGGACTCTTGGCCAATTCCTCCTTAGGGCATAAAAACCTAATGTAACAACATTTTTGAGTTTCGTGAGATGCTACAATATTGTTTAGGCATGGAATAGGTGACAACATTATCAATCTGCTCACAAGCCATGGAACCCAGGAGTGAGGGGTGCTTTATCTGCAAGGCATGTAAAGGCAAGGCATGACATAGTATGACAAGGCAAGGTATGATATGGAAAGACATGGTATGGAAAGACAAGTCATGGCAAGTGAATGCAAGGCATGGCATTGAAAGGCATGATATGGAGGGTCATGGCATGGAAAGGCCATATGATAGCAAGGCATGGCATGGAATGGCATTTCATGGAATGGAAAGGCATGGCATGGCAAGGAAAGGCATGCAAAGGCAATCTATGGCATGGTATGGCAAAATGTGGCATGGTATGGAAAAACAAGGCCAGGCATTACAAGGCATAGTATGGAAGAGCATGTGGCGTGGAAAGGCATACCATATAATAGAAAGGAATGGCATGGCAAGGAAAGACATGGAATGACATGGCAAGGAAAGGCATGGAAATGCATGGCAAGGCAAGGCATGGCAAGGCAAGGCATGCAAAGGAAAGGCATGGCATGGCATGAAAAGGCAAGGCAATTCATGGCATGAAAAGACAAGGAAATGCAAGGCACGGCATGAAAAGGCATGAAAAGGCAAGGCATGACATGTCATGGCATGGAAAGGTGAGGCATGATACATAAAGGCATGGTATGGAAAGACAATGCATGACAAGTGAATGCAAGGCATGGTATAGAGAGGCATGGAAAGGAAAGGCATACCATACGATAACAAGGAATGAAATGGAACAAAAAGGCATGGAATGGCATGGCAAGGCAAGGCATGGAAAGGAAATACATGAAAAAGGAAAGGCATGGCATAGAATGGCAAGGAAATACAATGCATGGCATGACAAGAGAAGGAAATGCATGGCATGACAAGGAAAGGGAATGCATGGCATGACAAGGAAAGGGATGGTGTGGCAACGAATGCAAAGGCAAGGCATGACATGGCATGGCATGGTGAGGAAAGACATGGAAAAGAAATGTATGGCATGGCATGGTAAGGCAAGGAAATGCATGGAAAGGAAAGGCAACGCAAGGCATGCAAAGGCAAGGCATGGCAAGGCAAGGCAAGGCAATACACATTGGCACCTTTTATTACATTTTTGTCATAATTTTCAACCCTTTAGGGCTTGATGTATTGAATTTTTTCTTTGGAAGGATTGACATTTGGATGTGGTATAGTTGAATGAGTATCAAGAGCATCTTCAAAATTACCTATAAACTAGTTAATTCTCAAAGGACCTGTTAGCACAATATTGGTTTATGCCTCAACATTACATAAGTGGCGCTACCTAATATTTCACAAAGAACAGAATCTACATTTCATTATTCATTTTGGCAAATGAATACAATTGTTATGGGATTTTTATTTGTTTTGGGGAAAATTGAAATTATATTGAGTTATTTCCAATATCCAAGTTCAAGCATCAAAGCACCCACAGATTTATGCTACCGAATTGCATGCAGAAACATAGTCAGGTGCTACCTACAGGCGCTGCATAATATTCTAGCAGAGGCTAAATTGTGCAGATTTATTCTGCCATTTTTGAGTCACTAATTTAAAATTTGGGTTATGAGAAGTTGAGGATGTATTTTTGAAAACTGGAGGAGATTTTTTTTCATAACATTCCAAATAACAAAAAACTCTCTCATTTTTTCAAAATGTGTTTTGGTTTGAGAGATATTGGATATAGAAGTAGGCACTGTGTACTCTGCACAGTGGCGCTGCGTACTAATTTCCTGTAGTGGTCAAGGTTTTCATATTCGCCTTGTTGGGAGGTTGCCACAAGTCAAGGAGAGTTCGAATGAATTCTCAAGGATCAGTTAGATGTCAAGGGGCACCTATACCTAAGATTTAGCTCCAGAAAAGGCCTCATGCAATGAGGTGGAGACATTTCGTTAATGACTTCTAACAAATTCCTGAAAATCAACAGTTTGTTGGATTTTTGTCTCTTTGATTGTTGCCACCTATCTCCTAGGCTCAGAATCCAATGGAGGAGATGGGATTCAACCTCCTAAGGTTATTTAGATGCTATTTTCTATTTGAGGAAGGAGAGATCTCTTGGAGAAGGGAGGGATGAGCCAAGAGAGGCTAGAGAGAGTAGGAATAAGTAGTTTTCTGTGTGTGTTCATTTGTAAGCCTGTGGGCATTTTAGGATTGTAAGCATTACTAATATTGGAGACTCATGAGAGCCATGATTTTAGATTGTAACTCTTCTTTTATATTTCTTCTTATTTGAATATATTGTAGATTTGAGGATCAAAGGTTGTCAATGATTTATGGATCCCTAAGCAGTAGAGGATCTGTTGTATTTTTCCCATCAGTCATTGTTTATATTCAATTATTTGTTGATTCATTGAATTGAGAGGATCTCTATTTACTGGACATTCTATCTTATGTTTTCCTTCCTCATTTCTTTCACCTATCAGCATATAATCTTGTTTTCTGTTAAGCATCTTTTGTGCCTTAGATGAGTGGGATGTTTTTTGATTCCATTGCCCATTGGTGTAGCCTACTAATATGCATTTTGATGCCCTCTCTTTTTCTTTATCCATCTTTCCGATCCACCTATTCAAAACCAAAGTTATCTTTTACATTCGGATGGGTGTTGAGCTTACACTTTAGCAGTCAAAGTGTGACTTTCAGTGCTAACATTTTTGGCGTTGTTGTCGGGGATAGATTTGAGCAGATTGAAAAGCTCCCTGGGAAGAACAACATTGCACAGCTCCAACTTTAGATGGTGACTGAAGTTGGGCACCTTCAAGACTGCACATTCACCATGGCAACTCCATTGTTTAGAATATGTTGGTGACTCCACTGAGGATGAGAAAAATCAAATGAATATGAAGGCTATCCTAGCCAGGAGGTTTGCCCCACTCAATTTCTCAACCATAGATGGTTATCCACATCTTGTGCCTCAAATTGATTAATGGAAAGATCTGTTGCCCAGATTTTATGAAGGTGATGATGACAACCCTTTGAAGCACGTTCATGAATTTCATGCTTTGATGCAGCAGCTTGACATCCATCATGAATATATATTGATGAAAATGTTCATGTATTCATTGGAAGGCGATGTGAGGCAATGGTATAGAACACTCCCTACTTCTAGTATTTCCTCTTTGAAGGACTTTCATGATGTTTTTTATTCTCATTGCAAGATAATTTATCCAGCTGAAATACCTTTTGAGAATTGTTGTGAGGGGTATGCATCATATATTCAAGATTCAACAAGTGATTCCTCTAGTAGTGATGGTGAAGGGGATGATTATAGAGAGCAGGACTTAGATGATGAGTTTCATAATGCTTTTCCTAAATTTGAAGAAAAAATACATCATTCAAGTCAAAATATAGGTCCCCAAGAGAAAGATCAATATGGACAATCCATCATTTCCTTATCTCCTCCTTTTCTTGATTCTTTAAGTCAAGAGGTCATCTTAGATTTAGATTTATTTCATCATGAGCATAGTGTTGCAGCATGTCATCACCGAATTCATAGCTTACCAATCCCTCCTATTGTTAATGAAAAAATGTGCCATCATTTGCCAAGTTTTGATGACTATGAGAATGTTTTCCTTGAACAACCAGTTGTCCCAGCTATTGCACTAATCCCCTCAGCCATTAATAGCCAAATGGTCATTGATTCACCTTTGTATGATGATTATGAAGATGATTTCCATGAGAAGTCTGTTGAATACCTTATATCAGAGAAGTACCCCTTCTGTCAAAGCAAAAATAGCTTGTTTCAACCCTCATGTCATATTTTTGTTGCTGAAAAAGAAGAAAAAGATGATAATCTAAGTTTAGAAGGTGAAAAACTGAGAAACTGGGACCACGAGCCAAGTTATGATGAATATCCCTCACAATCAAAAGATAAGATAGAATAATTTAGTTTCCCAAGAACTTATAATTGTGATGAACTGCCCTATCAACCCCCTATTCCTCTTGAAGACACATGCTCAATTTCATCAAGCAACCAAGATCAATTGCCATGTGATCAGATGAGAAAGTTTAAAATTAAAGAAAGGAAAGCATCACTAAGCCTTTTTCCTAATACACCTCATGACCAGGAGTGGACCAAGGCCATATGCATTGAGGATGAATCAGAAAATTAGCAAGCCCTACAATAACCAAGAATAGTGGAGGAAGGACCTAATACAATACTTTTCCTTTTTACACAAAGCAATGTTTCAGGGGAAAGTATTGATGATGTTTTTCAGGATCCATTTGCAGCTTGTCTGCAAGAAGAAAGTGGGCCTAGGATCATTGATTTCTTCAATGGAAAGTGTATTTCTAGAGGTTTATTTGACATGCCTTCAAGTAAGAATTATCTCTGGTGCTTAAGGAATCACATTTCAAAGCTTCAAACAGTTGAAAAAATGACGAAATGGCTTCATTAGTTGTTTCATGTAACTTGAAAGCTTCATTTTCCCAATAATTAGAGTAGGTGTGTGCAATAAGCTTGTTGGACAAGCATCGTTTTCATCATTTTGTCAGTTTTAGTTTTCATTTTCATTTAGTTTCAGTTGAAGGTCACAGATCAAAGCAGATTGCAAAGGTTAAAGGTTGAAGAGCATGACGCCACAAGCCCAAAGGATAAGGCACTGAAACTACAAGAGTTATTAGAGCCTCACAGGGAGGAATATATCCCCCATGGAGCCTATTTTAGCACAATATTGGTTTATGCCTCGGCGTTGCATAAGTGGCACTACCTACAGGCGCTACCTAATATTTCACAGAGAACAAAATCTGCATTTCATTATTCATTTTGGCAAATGAATACAATTGTTATGGGATTTTTATTTGTTTTGGGGAAAATTGAAATTATATTGAGTTATTCCCAATATCCAAGTTCAATCATCAAAGCACCTACGGATTTATTCTACCGAATTTCATGTAGAAACACATTCAGGCGCTGCGTAATATTCTAGCAGAGGCTAAATTGTGCAGAGTTATTCTGCTAGTTTTGAGTCACTAATTTAAATTTTGGGTTATGAGCAGTTGAGGATGTATTTTTGAAAAATGGAGGAGGTTTTTGTTTATAACATTCCAAATAAAAAAAACCTCTCTCATTTTTTCAAAATGTGTTTTTTTTTAGAGATATTGGATATAGAAGTAGGCGTTGTGTACTCTGCACAGTGGCGTTGCATACTAATTTCTTGTAGCAGTCACGGTTTTGATATTCACCTTGTTGGGAAGTTTCCACATGTCAAGGAGAGTTCGAATGACTTATCAAGGATCATTTAGATGTCAAGGGACACCTGTACCTAAGATTTAGCTCCAACAAAGGCCTCATGCAATGAGGTGGAGACATTTTATTAATGACTTCCAACAAATTCCTGAAAATCAACAGTTTGTTGGATTTTTGTCTCTTTGATTGTTGCCACCTATCTCCTAGGATCAAAATCCAATGGAGGATATGGGATTCGACCTCCTAAGGTTATTTGGATGTTATTTTCTATTTAAGGAAGGAGATATCTCTTGGAGAAGGGCTGGATGAGCCAAGAGAGGCTAGAGAGAGTAGGAATAAGCAGTTTTTTGTGTGTGTTTATTTGTAAGCCTATGGGCATTTTAGGATTGTAAGCGTTACTGCTATTGGAGACTCATGAGAGCTCTGATTTCAGATTGTAACTCTTCTTTTATATTTATTCTTATTTGAATATATTGCAGATTTGAGGATCAAAGGTTGTCAATGATTTATGGATCCCTAAGTAGCAGAGGATCTGTTGTATTTTGCCCATCATTCATTGTTTATATTCAAGTATTTGTTGATTCATTGAATTGAGAGGATCTCTACTTACTAACATTATATCTTATGTTTTCCTTCTTCATTTCTTCCACCTATCGGCATATAATCTTGTTTTCTGTTAAGCAGCTTTTGTGCCTTAGATGAGTGGGATGTTTTGTGACTCCATTTCCCATTGGTGTAGCCTACTATTCTTCATTGTGTTGCCCTCTCTTTTTCTTTATCCATCTTTCTGATCCACCTATTCAAAACAAAAGTTATCTTTTACATTATGATGGGTGATGAGCTTACACTTTAGCATTCAAAGTGTGACTTTCAGTGCTAACATGACCTTTGAAGCATATTACAATGGGCCAAAATGTCCTAGAAAATATTCATTTGTGAAATATAAGAGAAGAAGACATATAGACCAATTAACTCTCAAAGTATTTTTATAGGAAAACATAATCATATATAGCACAAAATGGAGAGGGTTGGCACTTACAGTTATGTAATAGAATTTACAATTGATAGTTAAAATGTATAACATGTTTTTTTATGATCTTTACTAACGTTTATTGGAATTGTTGCATGTTTTACAACATTGGAATGAATTCTTATTTGTAACTTATTTGAAATTTTATTATGGTATGTGCACTTTGATATGATGTAATATGATTATGGTTTTGTTTCATATGTTGTAATATTAGAAATATAACACAAAAATTACATATTGCATGAAATAAATAATAACTTTTCATTTTGAGTGTTGTTTTTTGCAGAACATGGGTCTTCTAGAAGATCCAGTTGATCCTCATGAGATAGATCCAAATTATAATGTGTCTGATACAGGCATGATAGATGATGATGATTAGGAAGATGAAGAAGACACTGTGAATGGCAACAATGATGACCACATTGATGATGATCAAGATAATGATGATGACCTAGTTGCTAGTAGTAGCGAGTGACATTGATCATATCGAATCCATCATTGATCATTGTTGATATATCGTTATGATGTCTATTTTCATGTTTACTATCATATGTATAATTTTCACCTGCAATACCATATTATTGAGTTTTATCATTTTGACATTTATCATTTGGACATATATCATCTTAACTTATGTCGATTGTTGGCCATGTATCATTCGGACATGTTATTGATCTACTGTCATATTTGACTTTCACTTCTTGTAGTTATATATGATGATGATATTATCAGTATTAAAGATATAAGTTGTTTGACATGATACTTATCTAATATTGATATATTTGACTAGTTTTAATTATAAATGATGATCATGTTATAATCATTATCTTGTTATTTTATATATATTGTATAATGTAGATTTTATTTAGATGGAGATTTAATAAGTATAATGATGTTGTTAGTTTGTATGGATATCTAGTTCCCTAAAAATTCTTTATAAAATCTATCATATAAAATACGTCAAATGCAATATGAATTACTCTATAATAATATAAGTTTTTTAAGATGCATGATATATTTAACTAATTAAATTGAAGTAAAAAAAATTTAAATTGTTGAATTGAAGCTAAAAAGGACACAACATGAGTTGTTAAAATGGAAGCAAAATGTGGCTCTAAAATGGAAGTAAAACTCGACATTAAATTTGAAGCCATACTTGGAGCTATTTCTTGATCTAAGTAGGAAGCTAAATTGGTTTCTTAACAAGAAGAAAAATTGGATGCTAATTAAGAAGTAAATCCCAATACTAAAAGGAAGCAAACCTTGGACCTAAAAAAGAAGAAAACCAAATGTTAAAAAGGAAGCAAACGTTGGAACTAAAAGGAAGCGAACCTTGGAACTAAAAGGAAGAAAACCATGGAGCTAACAAGGAAGCAATTCTGGAAGCAAAAAAAGATGCAATAATGGAAGCACATATTGGCATTGATTTGGAAGCCAAACTAGAAGCTATTTTCGGTGCTAAATTAGAAGAAAAATAGGAAGCATGATTGGGAGCTAAACCATGAGCTAAACCAGGAGCTAAACCATGAGCTAAACTAGGTTCTAAACCAAGAGATAAACTAGGAGCTAAACCAGGAGCTAAACTAGGAGCTAAACCAGAAGCTAAATTAGGTGCCACCCCTGGAGCTAAACTAGGCACTAAACTAGGAGCTAAACCATGAGATAAATTAGGCACCACACGTGAAGCTAAACTAGGCGTTGAACTAAGAGATAAACTAGGAGCTAAACTAGGTGCTAAACTAGGAGCTAAAATAGGATCTGCACCTGGAGCTAAACTAGGCACTAAACCAAGAGCTAAACCAGGAGCTAAATTAGGCACCACACCTAGAGATAAACTAGGCACTAAACTAGAAGCTAAAACAAGAGCTATTTTGGGCATTATTTAGGGAGATATATCTCAGTTTAGGCGCTAAATCAGGAGCAAAATTGGGCACCCAATAGGGAGCTACAGTGGGCACTAAAAAGGGAGAAAAACTAGTTTCTAAAGAGGGAGAAAAACCTGGTGCTAAAAAGGGAGCTAAATTGGGCACTAAACTAGGTACTAAATCGCACCCAAGTGAACATGTCGTTTAGAGTCGGGTTTTGCACCATCCCATCTGCCCAATTCATGTCCTCAAATGCACTAAAATCCAGCACTAAAATAGGCTCTAATGACATGTTTTGTTGTAGTGCGTGGATCCTAACTCTGGAAATTGTGGCAGAGATTAATGTCTGGGGGTTTTGGTCTAATGGAAATTGTAGTACAACATTGTGGTCTCACAGTTTAATCATGCCTATAGTGTTAGACATCATGTGTTTTTTCATAAATATTTTAGGGTGTGTCTTATTGAATGGTACTTCAAGTAAATCAAGTATTGTCATGTTATAATAGGATATAATGTGTTGGATAATTTGTTGGACAATTAGGTGTTAGAATGACATTTGTCTCATTAGTGAAGTTATATAGCATGAATGTACATAAACGTGGATTGTGAATCACATAATTAGACATCCATAAGTAGAAGTCGAAACAACCATATATATGTACATATACCAAAAAGTGTGTTATATCCTTCAAAATGAGGTGCATATAAAAAATTACGGCTCTACTGGCCTATTGATACAAACGATGTCAACTGGATAATAATAATATCTAGTACAAAAATGGGGATGCCATTATTTAGTCATCCCGGTGTTGACTACCATGGTAGCATAATATCTCTCAAGCCACCATTCGTAGAAGTTGGCCAAAAGGGAGGGACACTCCTTCTACGTTTCACTATAGTTGTGATGATCTCTCATCCTCTAAGAGGGGGGGGACTCCCATAATCATCCCCTCCAAATTTCATTTTACGTGGCAGAGCTCCCCACTCTCACTACCTCCTACCCCATATGATGACTCCTCATCGTTTCTCCAACGGTGATCTCGACCCAACCCTTCTGGATGTTCTAGTCCTACATCTATAACAAAAATAAAGTTATGTTAGTCGTATTGCACCCACAAAAAAAATCATACATCTCAAAAATTTACTGAGTAACCAAATCTCTCCAGCTTACACTCTCCATCCAAGGTACGGATGATAGAAGGAATGAATGATTGAGCATGGTAATTACACTAAATTCTTTCTTTAAATATGCATGTTCACTTTTTGACACTTGGCACTCAAGAAACTATCTTATCCCCCACTTGTAATTTGTTCCCCTTCCTTAGGAACTTAAGACAACACAATAATATAAATAATTAGGACTTAGGAATAATATTATTTTATTTCTTGTCTTACACCCCCTTGACTTAGCCCCTCTTCCTTAATCCCTTAGCCTCCTTTCCCTCTCGTGGAGTCCTAATCCCCCATAATCTTTCTTCTGACTTGGTCTGCCATAATGATGTATTTTATGAATATATCCTAGTGATTACATTTTACAATGTTGGCTCATAGGCCTTTCAGCATATAGGCTCTTTGACCTAATAATCAGAAAGACACTCTAGTCCAAAACATATATACACAGGCACTTTAGCCCATAACATCCTAGCTCACCATCCTATAAAACATATGTACAATTACAACTTGGGGTTCATTCTAAGGGTATTACAGATTATACTAGAAAAAGTTGACACCTTGCATAATGTTGTAGATGCATTGACGAAACAGGTGAGCATAGGTAAATTCAAGTGGTGATGTGAGTCTATGGGCCTTATGGTCCCTAGTAATTATCTTGTAGTTTGATGTATTCTTCCTTGTACCCTTGCAAGGTATATAACAAGTGAGAGAGTGTTGGGGAAATGTAGAGAATATTGTAAAGCTATAGTAGAGAATATTGTAGTGTGGAAATGTTGTAGTAAAGAAGAGTTAATTGTAGTGTCACACAACTGACCCCTAATTACCTTTTTAAGGGATGGGGTATAATGTTTTCTCTTACCTCTGATAAATATGGTATCGAGGATTAATCCCTTTCTCTTGATGGACATTCTTGATGCATGCTAGACCTCCCGAACTTAAGATAGGATCCATTTGGAACCTAAGGTTTGCCAATCCTATTGGACCCCACTTGACTCATACACCCATTGAAAATTAACATGTGCCATCATGATAATTTTCTTAGTTAGCATCAATTCACCATGTCACCACAAGGCACTTAAGCTTGGATGACTAGAGGATGACAATAGTCCCTCTCCTATAGTTCAATTAAAATACTTAATTAATATTTTGTAGAATACCATTCTTTGGTAATTAATTACTTAGACCTCATTAAGGATAATTATTCTCCACAAACTAATTATCTAGTAATTTATTTATTCTTAGCCTAATACTCATGGCCCAATAATTATTGAGGTTTTACTTTCTCTCTCTCTCCCCCCCCCCGTTGAAGTAGTTTAACACTAATTCAATTAATCACTCATATGATAATTATGAGTAATTATATTATAACCTAATGAGGTTAATTTCTCCATAACCTACTTAAGTTGATTAACCTTAATTAAGGTATATAATTCAATCCCTCTCTGACATGCAACTCCATACTCAATTTTCACGTAATTTCACACACACACACACACACACACACACACACACACACACATATATATACAGGGGAAAAGGATTAATTGTATTCAATTTGGTATTTAATATTACAAATTTAGTCTTTTATTAACTATATTATAATATAATACAATTATATTATATTATAATATGATTAATTATATCAAAGGAGCAATTAGGCTTGTCAATACCCATTAATACCTAATCCTCTGAGCTACGACGAAGATTCCTTGTCGGGATTTTATGAACCCAAATCTCTTGAATGTTGCAGTTCTGGAGAGGGTCCCACCTATATTATGCCTTTATGCCAATACAAGTAATTATATTACCATACGATATAATTACGTGTGTTTAATAATATTATAACATTGGAAAGCGGGAAAATAGGTTCAGCCTTCGACTGTTTTTCCCTTACACTCTATCTTATCCAAACATCTTGGAGTCCCGAAGCTCCAAATTCCTGGAGTTTCGAAGCCCCAATCTCCTGGAGCCCCAAACTCTTGAAGCGTCCACACTTCACATGATCTTGTATTAAATATTAAGTTAAACAGGGAAAAATGCTTGTTACTTTATGACGTACCAATATGATAATAAACTTATTTAAAATATATTATAATAACCTTTTTGGAAAAACGTGCCTAGAAAGTCTCCAATATTTTATTAATATTTGACATGAGAGAGAGAGAGAGAGAGAGAGAGTTCTCTGGGTCATTCTCCTTCAGCTCTCCCACACATCCTTTATACTCAATTCTCTCGGAGCCCCGAAGTCCCGAAGCTCTGAAGTGATCCCACTTGCACACATTACCACACCACTTAATATTCAAAGGAGTTGGCTTCATTCACGTGTAATCAATTTAATGAACCTTAAAATAATATAATATATATTATTTATATTCCTCAAAAATTACACCCAGGTTTTAAAATTATCCAATATTATATTTAATGATTGAAAAGAGAGAGAGTGTGTTCTCTGGGTCAATCTTCTTCAACTCTTCCACACAATTCTCCATTCTCATATAACCTGGAGTCCTGGAGTTCTCAAGGGGACCCACTGGTATTACAACATAACATAAATACAATGATATATATATATATATATATATATATATATATATATATATTGTAATAAAGGTGTATGATATTAATTTATTTATGTTAATGGATCATTTTAAATACCATATAATATAATTAATTATATTTCTTATCTTTTGCAACCTTGCATAGGGTTCAAACCTTCGACGACTTTGGCTCGTGAGTTCCATCACCCCAAACACGTCGGAGCCCTAAAGCTCCTAACTTCCGGAGTTCTGAATACCACGCGATGGTTAAAGCATTTGGTCACCGTTTATTCCCTAATGTGTTTGAAATTAAAAAATGATAAATATATTCTCTTTAGTTTGAGGTATTTTACACTCTATGGGCTTTAACCTCCATTTTCAAAATAATAAAATAATAATAATAGTAATAATATGTATATAGACATATATACATATATTTCCATAGTCTTACTCAGTTCTGTTACCTAGAAGATTTAAAGGAAATTATTTTCTCTTACAGAAAAATAAGGAAAGGAAAAATATAGTTTTTCGGGCCTTATAAATGGATTTAATAAAAGTTTATGTTCCAAGGAAATTTCTCCATCCTGGAAAAAAATATAATTATAATCTCTCCCTTCTGGTGGGTAAATGAGTAGAATTTTATTTCCTTATTACTGGGCTTTACTACTCTTACTAAATTTAAGGAAATGGTCCTACTACAAAGATTAACTTCCACAGTAAATTCGGTGTTTCTACTAGGATTTACTGCCCACCAAACTTTAAGGGGATTCTTCCCAAATTTAGGAGATTTAACACAATTTATACATAAATGTTTATTTATTCCCCAAATAGAATTTTGAGAACTTTTGTATTTTAATTCATTTAGATCAATTTCATGTTTATGTCCTAATTATTTTTCCTCAATAATTATTTATAAGGACTTTTAATGTTTTCCCATATTTGAGATTATTTCGCAAAGTCCACACATATCTGACATCCTCTAACTTTTCTGGCATGGGATTTGAGGACATACTAAAATGGAGCACTATTACGCAAAAAAATCATTCTCTCTTCTTTTAGAGGTGTTATAAATACTTTTAACTATTCAGTCATCAATTCCAAAGCATGTATTAAACTGTACAACACAATCAACCACAAAATCTCCTCCCATAAATCATATTTTATCACACAAATAGTCAAGAGATAAGAAATTAAATCAAAAGAGATTTAGCTAATACCTTCTCTTTATTTTTCTTAAATTTATCAAGTTACTTTTGTCTGAAATTAAACTTACACATCTAGAAACCAAATAGTGATGCAACTGCTAAAATGGGTGCCCTTTTCCACCCAACCATAGGCATAGCAACTCATGGATGGATTTAACTCTGGCCTCCCCCTAGCTACATCATGATGCTTTGAGAGAGACTCTTCCTTTTTTTCAATAACAACCAAGGACAAAGGCCACTCTCCTCTTCCCAAAGGAACTTGGCAAATTGGTTTTATCTCCACCAAGCAAGGGGGTCTATGATTAGTTCTTCCTCAGTCACTCATCTTCTCTACAACCTCATTTATCATCTTGGACAGAAAACATTGCCCAACAAATTTGTGTACCCAAAAACAATTCATTTCTCATTTTTCTTCAGAACCATAGAGTTGCACATGCTCTTCCTCTTCAGAAAATGGTCATCAAACTCATTTTCTTTCCTCATCCCTTCTTCCCACGAATTTCCTCTCTTTTCTTGACTTCCTTAGCAATATTTTGTGGGTCCAATTCCCAATTTCATGGGTCAAGTCAGGAATTTTTCAGATGGGTACTCTGCCCATGTCCTCATTGACTCTTGAGGAGGACTTCCCAACTACTGTCCTAACTGGTAATTTATTTTTCTAGGTCAGAGGACTGTTCTGGATCTGAATAATTTAAATCCAGTAGAGTATTGGTCTGGTAGGGGTCATCTCAACCATTGCTGCTTCCCCTCACCATCTCTCTCATGCATCATGATCTACCTTGAAAAAATCCTTCAACAGTTATGCAACACTTTCTATTTTATTTAGTAACACAAATATATACATTACCTTTTATAAAAAAAAGGTTCATCAATTCCAACATCCACACATATTCAGTCTTCCCATAGTCTTTTAGCAGGTTATATTTATATTTACAAGTTGGGGGAAACATGGGTATTACAATCCCCTCCCCCTTAAAGGAACATCGTCCTTGATTTTCTACCTGTCGATGTGATCCATATGTACAACAGAAAATAAAAATGGTTATTTTTGTTTCATGGCATCCTCCATTTCCCATGTAGCTTCATCTGGAACGAAGTGTTTCCACTACACCTTGACTTGTGCAATGGTTTTGTTCCTGAGTGGGATTTCTTTCCTATATGTTATGCATTGTGGCTCTATCAGGAATTCTCCCTCTGGCTCCACCTAAATCACAGACCAATCAATTATATGATTAGAATCATGTACATATTTCTTCAATAACAAAACATGGAAAACATTATGTGCCTTCACTGTGGGAGGAAGTGCTAGTCTATATGCTACAGGTCCCACTCTGTCCAAAATTTCAAAGGGTCCACAATACCTAGGTTCCATCTTGGCACAAGCTCCCATTCTCAAGGAATTTTTTTCTGGGCCTAACTCGGAGATACACATGATCCCCTGCTTTGAACTCTCCAGGAGTCATTTTTCTGTCTGCATAAATTTTCTATCTATCATGAGCTATTTTCATATTTTGTTTTATTTGAACTACTTTATGTTCCATTTCTTTTAGAATATATGGCCCAAGTGTAATTCTTTATACTAGTTTATTTCATCTTATTTTAATATTGCATTGTCTACCATAGAGGGCCTCAAAAGGGATCATCTTGAATGACTCTTGGTAGCCATTGTTATAAGAAAAATATACCAGTGGTAGGTAGTCTTCCCACTTCTTGGGTTGATGCATCACATGTATCCTTAACATGTCCTCTAACACTTGGTTTACCCTCTTTTTCTTCCCATTATTTTGAGGGTGATAGGTTGTACTAAATAGCAATTTAGTTTCAATACCATCAAACAAAGATCTCCAAAAATTTGAAGTAAATTTTGCATCTCTATCTGATATGATTTTCTTAGGCATGCCATGCAGCCTAAATATCTCTTTCATCAAAATACTAGCAATATCTATTTCCTTGCAAGTTACTTCATGGGAATAAAGTGAGCATGCTTGCTCAGTTTGTCCGCAACTACCATAATGGCATCATTATGCTTGGTTGATTTATGCAATATTGTGATGAAATCCATAGAGATGGTTTCCCATTTCCATTCGGGAATTGGTAGGGGATGAAACATCCCTGCTAGATGCCAGTGCTCTCCCTTAACCTGCTGACATTCTAGACATTTAGTTAAGTAATCAACTATGTCTTTTTTCAATTCGGGCTAATAAAATAGTTTCTTAGTGGTTGTGATCATTTTCTGATAACCAGGATGATCAATATATGGTATTTTATGTAGTTCACCCATTATGAACCTCTTCAATTTGTCACAATTTGGAATATACAACCTACCTTTGTAAGTTAGCAAGCCATCATTCAACATTTGATATCCCTCATACTTTATCCATCTGGGTTCTTGCTCTAGGTATGATTTCATAGTCTTGAAAAATGCATCTGTTTCTTGTGCGCTTTTGACTCTCTCCTTGACGTCTGATTCATAGGTGATTACAACTGCTAAGTGAATCACTTTCATACTTATACTAAGGGAATCATCCACCCTATTTTATTTCCTTTAATATGTTTGATTTCAAAATCAAACTCACTAAGGAGAGCCATCCACCTAGCTTGTCTAGAATAGAGTTTTGATTGATCAAACAAATATCTAAACCCACTTTGGTTTGTCATAAGCACAAGTATTCTACCTATGAGGTAATACCTCCACATTTTTAAAGCATGTACTATGACATCCAATTCCAAATCATGGGTCACATAATTGATTTCATGCTCATTCAATTTTTTGGATTCGTAGAAAATCACATGTCCTTCTTACATAATTGGTTAGAAGGTATTTCAGATGTTGGAATCTCTCTTCACATTTTGATGTCCAAATGAATTTAACTCCCTTTTTTTCAAGGGAGGTGATTGGGAAACCAATATTGGAAAATCCCTTTTTGAACCTTCTATAATATCATGTTAGGCACATAAAGGATCAGATATCAGAGAAATCTTCTGGGGTAGTCCAATCCATAGTGGATTTGATCTTGTCATGAGCATCTGCCACTACTTCTTCAGAAATAACATGGCCTAATTAATGGACTTTTTTTTGGAAAAATTCACTCTTATTAAACTTTGCATAGAGTTGATGTTCTCTTAGAACTTGAAGCACTAACATGAGAAGTTCTTCATGCTCTTCCCTACTCTTAGAATAGATTAGGACATCATCAATGAAAACCAACACAAATCTTTCCAAGAAAATACTGAGTACATTATTCATTAAGAACATAAAAGTGGTTGGTGCATTGGTAAGCCTAAATGGCACTACCACAAATGCATAGTGCCCATATCTTGTCCTAAATGATGTTTTGTGGATTTATTCATCCTTAATTTGGACTTGATGTTATCTAGACCTCAAGTCAATCTTGGTGAAAATTGTAGCACCCCTTAATTGGTCAAACAAGTCATCAATTCTTGGCAAGGGATACTTATTCTTAATGGTCATATTATTGAGTTGTCTATAGTCTATGCACAACATGAGTGTGTCATCCTTCTTCTTCACAAACAAAGCTGGTGCTCCCCAAGGAGACACACTAAGCCGAATGTAACCTTTGTCCAACATATCATTTAGTTGTAGTTTGAGCTCAACTATCTCTGGTGTACTCATTCTATAGGGTTATCTAGACATTGGCACCACTCCTAGTACAAGTTCTATTGAAAAGTCAATATCGCTTCTTGGAGGTAGACCTAGTACCTCTTCTGGAAACAAATATTTATACTCTCTTAATATGGGATGGTCCTCTATGTTTGGTTATTTTTCTCAACGGAGTTCAACACTTGCATTGCATACAAAGTACATCCTTTTCTGCAATACTTCTTCACTTGAAGGGATGATATTTGTCTCACTGAGACAATCTTTTGAATTCTTTGTAGGTTTATTTTTCTCCCTTCTTCATCTTCACACTCCAAAGTTTTATTGTAACAGTCAAACTTGGTTTTATGGGCAGCCAACCAGTCCATGCCAATCAACAGGTCATAAGATCCTAAGGGATCATGTTTAGGGTTTCTTGGGTGGGTAATCCATTCATAATGAATTGGCATGCTGGTATGATCTATGTTACCTTTCTTTTGGTTCCAGTGGCTAGTTGTACCAACCATGATTTAGCATGTTTTACTTGCTGCAATTTACATTTATCAATAGTTTGAGGGGCAACATAACTCATATTAAAACCAGGGTCAATTAAAATGGAAACTAGATGGTTGTAAATCATACCTTCCATCTCCACCATTGAAGCTTGGTGGTCAACTTGTCTATTAACCAGGGATGCATAAATTTGTGGCATGCTCCTAGCCACATCATTGACTGTGGTAGCCTCTTGGATGTTGTATACCCTCCTATTGTCTTGTTTCCTATGTGGTAAGTCCCTCATCAAATGCTCTTATCCACAACCCCAACATTTCAAGGGTTATCTATTTTTATTATCAGTCTTACCTGGGGTTGATCCAAAGGGTTTATTAACACTCTGATATAGAAAATTATGCCGATACACATTTTTTGTAGGAAGGCTCATCTTAGAACTTTTCCCATGATTCTTAAATATTGAGGATTTAAACCCCTTCTTCTTGAATGCCAATTTACTTTTATTCTTCCAATCCTTATGAGGTTCTACCTTATTTTTTAATTTCCAATAGTAGTACCTTGCCTTAAGAATAGTGTCTTCTAAAGTCTTTGGTTCAAAAAAATCAATTCTATCTCAGAAGGATAAGGCAGTCCACTAATAAATCGTTTCATCCTTTATGTAGGGCACATACCTCATCAACTCAAGAAATGTTTTGATATATTCATCTATTGTGAGCTATCCTAGCTTGAGTTCATAAAACTCGATCTTCCCATCATAGTATTTTCAGACATATACTTCTTCTTGAAGTATTTCTCAAATTGTTTCCATGACAAGTCTTTCTCATGTATTCCTTTTACATTCCTAAGGTCCTCCCACCAAATGGAGGTATTTCCATTCATGTTGAAAATGGCTATTCAAGCCTTTAAGTTTTCAAAGTAGTCATGGACTCTGAAGTACTTCTTCAAGCCAAGTAGCCAAACTTCTCTTCTTCCTCCTTTTTAATTTTTCCATCGAAAGTCGGTGGTTTGTATTTCTTAAGACTCTTCAGGATCATGGCTCTTGGAGTGTTTCCTCTTCTTTCTTCTTCTCTGGGAATGTGAACTAGTCTCACTGCTAGAAAATTCCTTGGAGTTGTTAGTTTCCTCACTAGAGGAATCTTCTGTTGAATGTCTCTTGGCTCCATGTTGAGCCTTCTTTGAGGTGTTCCTTCTTATGTGGCCACTTTCAAGACCATGATTTTGTATATCAGGTGGAATTTGGGTTTTCTTAGCATGATGTTTATCCACATTACTGGTTGTTGGTCCATGTTGCAACTTCCTTTGTATATCTAATAGGATTTGCAGTAGGACTGCATTAATTTCATTTTGTTTTTCCTATTCTTTTATGAGCCTTTCATCGTCATCCGTACAAATCTTTAATTCTGCAATGAGGATTCTTACAGTTTCAACCAAATCCAGAGGGGTTTTCACCGCCCTCCTCTCATTAGACTCTTCTTCTCTATTGTGGGAGATTTCCCCCAACTCATGTCGTGTCACCATTATTTACAATGTAGTTTTTTTGTTGTCCATTGACTATTTGACTGCTGATAAAACATTTTTTGTTAGTTAATTATCTACTAGTTTATGAACAACACATACAATTTGTAAGGTGAATTCAACTTCATTATTTGGAACACTAGCAACACACAGTTCATAATTTTAAAATGTATAACAACAACATAAAGTTTCATTCATCTCTTTAGTAGTGGTTTAAATAAGCTTCTTATGAATGGGATAAGATAGGGTGTTACCCTTAAAATTTCTCTCAAAAAACTTTATTCGGCTCATTCATGAGCCCAAGCAGACCAAGTGTTGTAACCTATTGTTGATACCACTTTGTCATGCACCCGACCCCTAAGTACCTTTTTAAGGGATGGGGTATAAATTTTTCGCTTACCTCCGATGAATATGGTATCAAGGACTAATCTCTTTCTCTCAATGGACAATCTTGATGCATGCCGGACCTTCCGAACTTCATATAGGATTCATTTGGCACCTAAGGTTCACCAATCCTATTGGACCCCACTTGACTCGTCAACCCATTGAAAATTAACATGTGTAATCACAATGATGTTCTTAGTCAACATCAATTCGCTATGTCACCGCGAGGCGCTTAGGCTTGCACGACTAGAGGATGAAAATACTCCCTCTCCTATAGTCCAATTAAAATAATTAATTAATATTCCATAGAATACCATTCTTTGGTAATTAATTACTTAAACCTAATTAAGGATAATTACTCTCCACAAACTAATTATCCAGTAATTTATTTTTGCTTAGCATAATACTCATGGCCCAGTAATTATAAAGGTTTTACTTTCTCTTCCCGTCGCCCCCCACTAGAAGTAGTTTAGCACTAATTCAATTAATTATTCATATCATAATTATGAGTAATTATATTATAACCTAATGAACTTAATTTGTCTATAACATAATTAAGTTGATTAAACTTAATTAAGGTATATAATTCAATCCCTCCCCGGCATGCAACTCCATGACACACACACACACACACACACATATATGGGGGAAAAGGATTAATTGTATTCAATTTGGTATTCAATATTACAAATTTAGTCTTTTATTAATTATATTATAATACAATTCAATTCAATTATATTATAATATGATTAATTATATCAAATGAGCACTTAGTCTTGTCAATACCGAATAATACCTAATCCTCCAAGCTTCGTGGAAGATTCCTCATTAGGATCTTATGAATCCAAATCTCTCGAATGTCGGAGTTCCGGAGAGGGTCCCACCTCTATTATCCCTTTATGCCAATATAAGTAATTATATTACCATACGATATAATTATGTGTGTTTAATAATATTATAATATTGGAAAGAAGGAAAATAGGTTTGGCCTTCGACTGTTTTTCCCTTACACTCTATCTTCTCCAAACATCCTGGAGTCTCGAAGCTTCGAACACCCGGAGTTATAAAGTCCCGATCTCCCAAAGGGTCCACACTTCACATGATCTTGTATTAAATATTAAGTTAAACAAGCAAAAATGGTTGGTACTTTATTACATACCAATATCATAATAAACTTATTTAAAATATATTATAATAACCTTTTTGGAAAAATGTGCCCAAGTTTATAAAATCTCCAATATTTTATTAATATTTGACATGAGAGAGAGAGA
>JZKD02S0138088.1:128757-139455 GCA_000966675.3 Picea glauca
TGTTTAACCTTGAATTTATATCATTGTTCTTTCATTTTTTTTAAAGGTCAGTTTTATAAGCAGTGGTTTTTGGAGTTTTTTGCTAATGGCGAAAGTGTAAAGTTCTAAGTTTGAGGTGGAGAAATTTAGCGGTAAGAATAGATTTGCGCTATGGAAGCTTAAGATGCGGGATCTACTTGTGCAACAAGGATTGCAAAAGGCATTGGATGGAAAGACAAAGAAACCAATAAACATGATAGATGAGGACTAGGAGGATATGGATGCAAGAGCCCTCAATACTATTTGTTTGTGTCTGGAAGATGCGGTGTTGTTTAACATCATTGAAGAGAAGACAACAGCAGGTTTGTGGACCAAACTGGAGAGTTTGTATATGACAAAGAAATTGTCAAACATAATCTTCTTGAAGAGGAAGTTGTACAACTTTCGGGTGAAATAAAGTACAAAAATTGATGATCACTTTAATGTTTTCAATACTCTGATTTGTCAATTAACTAGTATGGAAGTAAAGTTTGAATATGAGGACAAGGGGGTTATGCTACTATGTTTGTTTCCTGAGTCTTGGGATCATCTGGTCACAACTGTGTGGTTTAACACAACAGATGTCAATGATTATGACACTATTGTGGGAGCTCTTTTGTCTGAGGAAATGAGTAGAAGATCTAGTAAGGAAACCTCAACAACAGAAGCAATGGTGGTCAGAGGTTGATCTACAGAAGGAGGGAAAGATCATAAAGGTACAACCAAGTCTAAGTCAAAATATAGTAAGGGTAAGGAAAAATGTTGGTTTTGTGGAAAATCTGGGCATGTCAAGAAGGATTGTTGGAAAGGACAACAAGCATCCAAAGAGGACTCCACAAAAGAAGCAAATTCAGCTACATGTATGGTTGATGAAGTTTTTTTGTCTGATGTGTCTCACCACCTGTGTTCACATAGAAGGTGCAGGGTGGTGATGGTTGAGTCACCATGAAATAATTAAAAATATAAAAAAAAAAAATTGTATTTACTTTGGAGTTGTAGAAATTATTGATTGCATGTAAATGGGCATATGTATGTAAGACCTTAATAGACATGTGTACCCCTAGTTTATCAGGTCACTTATGAAAAGTCTAGACATAGATTTAGGTAGATTGAATATGTGGGGGCGGGGGGGGGCATGTATGTTGGGTTAACCTTGACTTGGGGAAAGAGTTAATGAGTTAAATCTATTTTTAGGTCAAAGAAGGTGGTTTTTTGGGTCTATGTGTTTTGGGCATCCCGTGGTATTGTGTCCATGGATTGCATGTAATGAAGCCTATAAAAGGCTTGGTGAACTCCATTGTAAATGGGCCTGTAGATAAGCCGTGAAGCCTTACTTGGCCGGTTTGGCCGGATTTGGTCAAAGTTGTTCGAATGCAAAGCTCAAGGTGGAGCAGTGTGTCCAGTTTAGAAAGGTTGATGTGTTGGCAGTTCAATCAAGTGTTTGAGAAAACATGATGAAGTTAAGTTCATATCCATGCAAATTAGAAAGTATTGCAAGGAAGTTGGGATCGAAGAGGCATGTTCAGTAATGCGAAGTTGCAACAATAGTTGTGGACATAAGCGGCTGTGCTATCTGGTAACTCGGTCACCATTGGTTGCAAAAGACGGGAAGGTTCAGGAAGAGGTATGAACAGGTCATCTGTTAATTACTCAAATGTGAAATTATTTGGTTGTGATTCTTATGGTTTTTTATCAGCATTCTATGATAGGACCCAGATCAAACATGTAGATATTTGATATGGTGATGATGTTAAGGGGTGTAGACTGTGGGATCCTACTACCCACAGAATCATCATGGAAAAAGATGCAATGTTTGATGTATCTCCTTTTATAAAATCAAACATAGTAAAAGATGAAAGGTTCAAAGCATGACTGGTAGCAGAAAGGTATTTGGAAGGTATTGATTTCCATGAAAGTTTCTCACCAATTGTTAAAAGCTTGTTTCTATTCATGTTGTGTTAGCATTGGTTGTGATAGTACAACTAGATGTTAAAATTTCTTTACATGGGGTTTTTTGGATAAGGGGATGTATATGGAATAACCAGAATGGTTAGTTTAGAATCGCAACAGAAGATTTTCTTACAAACTCAAAAATCATTGTATGGCCTAAAGCATGCTAGGAAAATGGTACAAGATGTTTGATTCCTTCATGGTGAGCCAAATTTTACAAGAAGAGAGTATAACCATTGTTTTTATGGTATATTCATTATCTTGATATTATATGTTATGTTTGTTGCAAACACAAGCTTGGTTGAGGTCAACAGGTTGGCTCAGTTGGTTAGGACATTGTTATGAAGGATCTGGGAGCAGCAAAATAAATCTTGGGCATGGAAATACATAGAGACAGGAAATATGGTAAGTTTTGTTATCACAACAGAAGTATGTGGTGAAGGTACACAAGTAATTCAGTATGAATAATGTGAAATTGGTAAAATACCTTTCGATTTTCATTTTAAGTTCTCTTCAGGTTTATGTCCTAATTGACGAAGAATAAAAGGGTTATATGTCTCAAGTATTATATGCTAGTAGTAAGTTTGATGATTGGGATGGAGAAATGGTTAGCATTTCACATGCAGTTGGTGTTGTCAGTAGACACATGGAAAAACCAGGTGAAGAGCATGGAAATGGGTGCTTCAAACACAGAAGCATAAGTATCACCTAAAGTGGTTGCAGTGATTTGGTATGTGGTTATGATTAATAAGATTTGGATAAGTGCATCGATTTATTAGATAGGTTACTGATGGAGGCAGAATGGTCCATGCTGGAGTGAATCATGCACACATGTTCACGTAACGGTATTGTCAGAGAGTTGTGATGGTGTTTGGCTTCTCTTGGCTTGAAAAAAATGTGATGAGTTAATTAAGGGCATGATATATCAGGTAAATTGTTGTCAAGGTGGAGATTGTTGGAAACATGCCAATGAATTTCCTCATGCAGTCACATGTACATGCAATGCAGCTATGTTAATGCTTGCAATCTATTTATAAATTGTTTGTGTAACTATGTGATTTATTCATGATCAGTCTGTGTAACTGACTGATAGATGTTATATATACAAGCATACCCATAGAGGTGTGAGTGCAATGTGTAGTGAGTGTGTGAGAGCAAGACGCAATACTGAGGTGTTGTGTGTATGAGAGGAGAGAATGGTTGTATGCCTGGGTTGGCTATTGTAATTCTCCCTTGAATAAAAGAATATTGATTATCATTGCCCGTGGTTTTTTCCCTCATTGGGTTTCCACATAAATCAATGTGTCAAATTGTGGGATTGTTGTGCTTGGTTTAATGCATGTTTGATCTTGCTTGTGTATGCTCTTTTTTATGCTATGTGCTATGTTTTGCTTCTGCTGCCTAACACTTTGCAGTTAGGCATATTGTTAATGTAATTTTATTACCGTAGGAAAACTTTTTTTAACATATCATTTTGGTTGAATGTGATAATGGAAATAAACAGAAACAATGTTGAGAACACTATGAATGATTGGAGATGATGAAAGTAGTGGTGAGGTAAATAGGTGGAGATAGATTAAATACAGTTGAGCAATGATGTGAGTGAGACTCGTCAATTTAAAATGGAGAGTAATAAGGAACCTATTATGCAGCATTGAATGTTGTAGGGTGGTATATATATAGTTGGATTGTCAATTGGAATCTATAACACAATGAAACCAAATTGGAACTAGGTGAAAAGTATTTTGAAAAAGTATCAAGATGAAAAGTATTTTGAAAAAGTGTAGGGACTTTATTGATTGTATCAAAAATCAATTTGGAGAAACCATGAGAAGGTTAAGTAACATGGAAAACTTGGGTTCAAAACAAAACTGAGATTTAAGCCAAGTCATGAATAAAAACTTGGTTCTAGAACAGACATTGGCCATTCTCATACAAAGAATGGAACAATAAATAAGACAAACTCCTGAAAGGGACATTGAAATACATAGAGTCCATGAGTTAGAACTAATTGTGGCTTCACTGGTTCAAAGGCTTGATAATCTTGAACATGAACATGACTTCTATAGAGCTCGAGCAGCTCCACAAATATCTAACTCTGGATTCATCAATCATAATACAACGAACACTAAGATAGATCAATCAGGAACATAATAAGAACCATAACCTAGGGATATAAAGGATAATGCTCAGAGGCAGAAATGCAGGATGAACCAACCAATAATACCACAAATTGAAGGTTTTTACATTCATTTTGATATTAGGACAATACGAGAATATACATGTGATATACATGATACGAAGCAAGAAGACTTGATCTCTGACTTTGAAGAGTCATTGTTTGTATTTTTTTAGTACAAACTCTTATTCAGTTTCTCTCAAGAAAAAAAGCACAAAATTAATAGAAAAAATATGACAAAAATAATAAAAAACATAAAACATTTATACTATACTACCTCATTAAAAAAAATCAACAATGTTAAAGCCCTTAGCTGGTAAAATTAATTCCTCGTTCACCAAAAATACGAGTTTCCATTATAGAAAGCTTACAGGTTGTTCTCGCAATAGTTCCTCCGTAGATACAAAAATAGGTTTGATAGGGGACAAAGCTATGGATTGAAAGAAACAAGGTGATCTTTGATGATCGTTCCCCCTCCCTTCTCTCTGTTGTTCACAGAATCTTGGCTTCTTTCTCCTAGCAGTCGTCCTCCATTAAAGTCTTCCCAATCAAAGTTTGTGAGATTACCCAGGCTGGGGGTTACACTTTAGCTTGCTTTGATGGTGCAGCACAGTCAAATGGTTTATGTTGCGGAGCTGGAGGCATCTTCAAGACACATCCGTCGAGGATCACCAAGTGGTTCATCAACTGTGGAGCAGGATCAAATACTAAAGCTAAACTTATGGTTTTATGGGCGACCCTCACTCTGGCACCTTTATGGTCGGTCAACCAATTAAAAATCCTTGGTGCTTCGAGAGTTATTATTGACTGGATAAACCATAAAAGTAACCTCCATGCAGTTAATATTGAGTGTTGGAAACAAAAAATGATGGAGTTGGCTAAAAATTTCAAAGATATCAGCTTCCAACATATTTATAGGGTTCACAATAAAGAGGTCGATGCCCTCTCAAAGAGGGCTCTTAATGAAATTGAAGGAAGGCTATTGGTTTACCACTACGACAGTGGGAAAGAAAGCCCTATCTCCTTTATTAATATCTTTGAAATGTGAAGGAAGTGATCTATATAGTGGATTGATTGCAGTTTTTGCAAGCACTTAGTATAGATTTTCTGTCTGTCTCCTATCAAGCATCTCTATCATTGCCTTGACTAGTTTTTATGAAGCACTGTTGTATCCTCCCTGTCTATTCCATGCTCTTGGACTGTTATTACTTTTGCCCTCTCACAGATCTTGCATCTGCGTATTGGAATTTATACTCATATAAATTTGAGATAATTTTTTCTTGAAAAAAAGGAGACAAAGCAATATTAAAACAAAAGAAATTACCATGGATGTGTAAAAACCATGGAGATATATGAACTATTATCTAAGTAATTTTAGAAAGTATCATAAAATTTAAAGATAAATTAAGAAGTGGAAATGTTAAATTTTGATATTCTTTAAATATTTTTAAACTAATAAAT
This sequence comes from Picea glauca, assembly GCA_000966675.3. Lineage (NCBI taxonomy): Eukaryota > Viridiplantae > Streptophyta > Pinopsida > Pinales > Pinaceae > Picea > Picea glauca. The sequence continues at coordinate 134,366 of JZKD02S0138088.1, forward strand.
CAATTAATAAGCAAAATATTTTTACTATAATAAAAATCATATTCAAATTGTAATTTTTTTTATATAAAATAAATATAATGTTTATATTCAAATAAAATTATTACTCCAATCTTTTATATAGATTAGTTTTTAAATTTGGCATTCCTCCATCTAGTTATATAAAAAAAATATTACATATTGTTTTTAAATTTGGCATTCCTCCATCTAGTTATATAAAAAAAATTATTACTAAATTTGGTATTGTTTTATCTAGTTATATAAAAAAATTATGATATTTCTATATTTACAATGTTTTGGTTATTATTTACATAAATTAAGGGTCTATTAATATTAAATTAAAAAATTATAAATATATGTTAGAATATAAAAAATGGAAAAACAAAAACAATCAATTCAAAAAGAAGAGGTTGAAGAAAATTTCAACATGAGAGATATGATTATATAGCTAGAAGAAAAACTAACAATTTGGCCCTAATTAGTTTGGAAAATAAATTGGATATCCAACCCATCAAAGAGGAAATGAATAAGCTAATTGAGTTTGGTCATGAAAGTAATAAAAGAACCTTGAACCTCATAATTTTTAGTATAAAAGAACAACAAGACGAAGACACCCTAGGAAAAAACGAACTAAAAAATATGACACACTTAGTAAATCTCCAAGCTTAAAAGGGTCTGGAATAATTATAAATGAAAACTTCAAAAACCAAAGGAAAGAAGTTCAAAAGGTAAACAAAATCAAGGGAGACAAATAAACAATAATTAGAAACCCAAAAGCTATTAATAAGAATAAAAACTACAATAGTAATGATAAATAGGAATTTGGAACACATAAATAAAATTCTAAAAAATCTCATCTCAATCATCAATCATCATCATATTTAGATCATTCATATTATTATACAAAGTAATATTTAATTTAATAATCATCATATTTAAATCATTCACATTTATTTAGAAAGTAATATTTAATTTAATAATCATCATATTTAGATCATTTACATTTATTTAGAAAGTAATATTTAATTTAATAATAAATATGAATGAAAAATGGGATAATAATGAATGGTTGAATTAATTTTTTTTTTTTAAATTAAATTTACCAAAAACTTAAGAATTATACAAAATTTTGATATTAGCTTGATTAATAAAATTTAAATTAAACATTATTTAAACATGAATTACAACATTTTAATATAACTCTTCATTAATAAAATTTAAATTTAATATTATTTAAACATGAATTATTAACATTTTAAAAATCTTTTTTCAAACCATTAAAAAATAAATTCTTAAAAATAATCTCAAAACATTCAAAATAATAAAATTTTCAAAATTTTACCAATAATTAATAAAATCTTAAATTTAATATAATTATTAATAAAATTAATAAATATTTAAAAAATTTTAAATTTAGTATAAAACTAACAACTACAAAATCTTCTATTTTCGTTTAAAATATTCCCAGAACTATTTCCTAACAGAAAATACGCAATTGGATTATACCCACTTCGGACTATACGCGTTTACATATTCAAAACACAATATTTCAGTACCATTTCTAACAGAAAATACTCCGCAAACAGAAATCCATGGCGTATTCCCAGCTTGGGTGTTGTACTCAGTGGATCGGATAAACTGACACAAACAAATAAGTTATACCCCACGTTTTACGTCATGAATGGTTTGGCCTGAAGTTAAGTGAGACAATGAATCCTGAAGAACTCCATCATAAAACAGGGGACTGTTTGGATTTTTCAGTAGAGATTGTAATTGGATAGATGCATAATTTTTTTGATTTTCTAATCAATAAAATAACTAGTTGGGGTTGTGTTATTTAATTGTTATCACTATAATTTTTAGGTGTTTCTAAGATGTTCCTAAGATGTTCCATACTGGATATACAAGGTAAATTGAGTTTAAAACCAATAACTTCACATAATAGAGTCTCTTAACAGTACACTCCATGGCCTATTGCTATACAAATTAAGAACAGATAAAAACATAAAATACTAAAAAAAATACATAAGTAATTAAAAAACTTCTCTATAATATTTAAAGAAGATTTCAAATGTGAATGTTAGATTATATAATTACGCGGAAAGGCGTACACCTATTGATAATGGGCACAATTAATGATCTTTTAACCTTATTTAACCTTAAACCATAAACCATAATCTGATGGCTATGCATTGAAAATGCTGGCATATTCTTAGTCGTCCTCTAAAATCAATGGATCAGATTTATTGTTCATAACTTTCTTACATTTATCAAAGCATCAGTTAACATGTTTACTTTTTAACATTTACTTATCATTTAAATAATTAAGTAGGATTAAACAGTACAGCCAAAAACTTCATATTATTACAGAAATTACGGATTACTAATTACCACAAAGATTTTATTGCAAGCTTTCTCAGCGGATACCTTTAAGCGTTCTAAGCGTTCTCAGCCGCTAGTTAGCGGCTGTGCTAGTTATGTGCTAGTTATTATATAATGAAACCTTGGAGATTGTAATCTAATGTTCAATAGAAATTGTAAATAGTTAAGAAAATTTTCCCATCAAAATTAAAACCTAATGAAGATTCAAATAACTTTCCCATCAGAATCAGAAACTAATGAAAACTGAAATGTGGAAGTTAGTATTTATCATTGTTTATTCACCATTCTTGTAAAAACGTTAAAAGAAAGATGGCAGGCCCGTTTGCAGCTGTGGCCTGAAATGGTCCCAGAAAAAGCTCCACGGAAAACAGCCTCAGGTTCCGTTCAGAACCCTTACAATTTTTCATATAACCTATGTAAAATCTGTACGCAATAATCAAGAGAATCCGTTTCTAGGAATAAATTCTACCGCCTCCAACAAAAGTGGCACTCTGATCTACCTGCACTGCGACTGTTGCAGATACTCGGGTATCCGCCTCGATCACCACTTTGTTGTGAGAGACTTTTCTGAGAACATGCTTGGGAAACGAAGCATCGGTTGTATAGAAAGAATATTGAACATGCTGAATAAGATTTGGGAAGAGCAGGAAGGGATTAAAATCTATGATCCATTTGGTTCCGTTGCCCTCGACTGTGCCTCGAGCCACGGTCGATTTAAGCGTCATTCCACGTGCATTGTTCCTGTCAACAACCGTCTGATCAATCGATTGAAATCGCCCTGCCAACCGGACAATGTCCACGCCCTTCCCAGAACCACTAAACATATTGTCTACAATGTTAACTCCTGAAATCCTTTTCCTGTGCGATGATCTCAGCACTACGTTGGCGTCGCCAAGAAAAAAACTATTGGCAATATCAAGCTGCACGGGATCCTCTGCAACAATGGCGGTATAGTCCAAATAACAACCGATGATCCTCGTCTGAGTCAATCCACCGAGCTTTAGTTTGATTCCAACTCCTCCGAAGGCCGTGGCCTTGTTATAACAGTGGACTCCCGTGAATATATTGGCCTGTCCGCTCACCTCTATCCCCACAGCAGCTGAAAAGATGACGACATCGGTTACAGCGTTGTCGTTGCTCATGAGACTTATGCCCACGCCGCTGAATTTCTTCTCGTCGGGGCTTCCGCCGGCGGTAATGTGCTGCCCAAGGAATGAATTCCGGATGTATGTCTCGTGCCCGCCCTGAACCATGATGCCAAAGGACATGAAATGCGAGACATAGCAATTATCGATGTTGATTCTCAAGGAATTGATCACCAGAATGCCCCCACCTCGAAAGTTTGCATCCAGCATCAAATCCCGCAGAGTAATGTCCTCGTATGACGCGCTACGATGGGCGTTGTCCTTCATGGCAGCAGTGAGCTTGTCGCCATCGAGGCTTGTACTGTGCTTGGTATCGATCGGGGACCATAGCTCGATCAAGTAACGATCCCTTGGGAAATTTTTAGAAGCCCTCAAGGTGCCACCATGAATCTGTGTGCATGGAATCAGTTAGTAATTCGGTCGGACATACCTGCAATGTGATTTACAGTAACACAGATTTCATTTCATTACCAAAACATTGCCGCCTCCGCTTCTGGGCAGCCGTAGAGGTCCGCTGATGAGATAATTTCCTCCTTGGAGATGAATCTCGACGCCTCCGAGGTCGTGTACACCGGACATAGTGTGCTTGCTCCTAGCTACAATGAAGGCCTCGTTGATCGCCGCCAGAATGGCCTTGGTGCTGTCCTTGGCTCCGGTCGGATCGGCGCCATAGTTTGTAACATAAAACAAACGGCCCTTCCACAGGACCTGCGCACCACCAACAATCAATAAAACTCAAGAAAAACTCATCTCTGTTGCTCAAATTGCAGAAAAATGTGCTAACTCCATTAATTACCGTGGCATTGTGAGTCCTACGTGCTGCAGCCAGCGATCGAGTCAACTTCCAGCGAAGAACCGAAACTCTCTCGGCCTCCGCCCGGTTGAGATACTTCGGAATATTGGCAACAGGAGAATCCCGACTCCCCAGACTCCATTTCGAGAAGGATTTCATGCGACCAAAAGGCTTGGATGATCTCAAAGTCGTGCTACTATCGACATTGGATAAAATTCCAAGAAACAATATCACAAGCAAGATCGAAACGATTCTCAGGGCTCCCATAATTCCTTCCCCCCTCCTAATTCCTGGCTGCTATGAACGAAAGAAAAAGCAATGCTCACCTGGCCTAAGATTGTACGAGGCGCTGCTTTCTGCAGTTTCACAGCCACCCTGCCCTCTTTTATATGACTCATTACAGCTTATATGGACAAGCGTGAGGTCTTTTTCTTTTGAATTGAACGCCCCTGCCCATGGCACAGTGTATAATTTTACTGGCGCATTGCATGCTGACATGGCTGCACAGAGCGCTACTTTTTGGGAGTTACTTCGCCCTTTTTTTAATGTAATCACGTTGCTCTTAAAATGGAATCACATGGTTGCTCTTAAAATCTAATCACATGGATCTCGTCTGGGTTGTTTTTTAGTTGTTGGGACGCGGCATATTCATAAATAGTTTGGGTTCAAATTCCTATAATGTCTAAGTGCAGATTTTAAGTGGAGATTTTTACTAAAAATGTATTTAAGTAGTTAAATATATGGTTTAATTAATTAATTGGTTTAAATTACTT
>JZKD02S0138088.1:139465-149469 GCA_000966675.3 Picea glauca
AAACAGTTCTCCTTCTTTTCCATCTTTGTTCCGTCTTTTGCCCGAGGATTCACAGTAGTGCAACTTGTTGCAATAAAGGATTTGTTGTGGCGTTGTCGTGCCCTCTAGTTATCTGTGTTTGAATGTAAAAGGATTTTGCGTTTGAGCTCATTTCTTCTTTAATCTGTAATGAACCTGATGTTTATTGTGGACCACTGCTCTTTCTTGCATAAGTCTTCCATCTACTCACCCTTTTATTACAACTCACTGTTTGGAGTTTATCAAGACCTCACTCTGTCATGCATGCCTGGTCTGGTTTCTGAGCTGATGCGCTGTCGTTCGGAGTCTTCCTCCATTTGATCACCCTTTAAAACAAACCGTGACATTAAATCTGATGGGCTTCGGGCTCTGCTCCTCCTAGCAATCCAGGAGTGACTTCCGAACGCCAACAGGACTAAGACCATCGTCATGAATCCTCCCCTGCAAAGGTGTCTTAGTGAATTCTAAGTCTGCAAATCCACGACCTGCCTCGAGCCTGTCCTTCCAAATAATGTAAGTCTCGAACTCCCCTCTATTGACATCCAAAAAATAAAGCAAACCAATCATTGTCATGGCTCTATCGATCATCATCATCGGAATCAATATATCACTCAGATGAATTCCTGAATCCCACCACCAAATTGGAATTCCACCACTCCCAATACCTCCTAGCTACTATTGTGCTAACGACGTCAAAATGAGCCAAGTCCCTAGTATGCCATCATTTGGTGGAGACCAAGTACTAGGAATCAACTCTATGTCTACTAATATGTTCATCTCCTACCAAATTGCATCGGGTAATATGCTATCTCGATCATCATCAATGTACTCAAGTAATCTCTGGAGTCTAAACACCTGCTTGGAAAGTATCCCTATCACCTGCGGTGAATCATACATATCCCTCATAATCCTCTCCCTAAGTGTGGAATCAAGGACTACATGTGTGAAAACTCCATAGTGGATAAGGCCATCCACCACTCTGTCAACTGAAATCTTTGTGAACTGATCTAATACAATATGGATCTGTGCCCTAACCACATAACCCAAATGAAATAACTCTGATATGGATATAATCCTACATGCCTCACCCAATTGACTCATGTCAACCCTCCATGTCCTGTTGAATATACTGCTAGCATCAGAAAATATCACTAGATTCCATTGCCACTTCCTGCAAGACTGGGAAATGTTAGGTTCTTTGGTCAACCTAAATGGTATGACCAAGGACTCAAAGTAATATTTGAGAGTGATCCTACGAGTAACCTGCTCTATGTTCCTACTATGGTGATATCCCAATCGAAGATCAATCTCTGAGGAATATTCCTCTTCATGAAACGTGTCCATCCAATCATTGATCCTGGGTGAACCAAAGTCCATGAAGTCCTTGTATGAAGGTCTCCCCTGGGAAAATGTCCATTGTATACCACTGTACAATGTTGTATATTGTTGTATACTATTTCATAACACCATATCACAATGTACCACATTGTATGCTATATGTTCCATTGTATCAATCACTCTACTAATATCAATTGAACCTGGATCCCAAAGTGATGTATCCACATATGTCCTATACTCAATCCCCCAATCGACTGGTGCATATACTTCTTTGTTGGTTGGTCCACACAAAATTTTCTCAACTACCTCCTCTGTAGCTAAGCCCTGAGCCAAAAGGAATGACTCATGATCCCTGTAATGCAAAATAGACGCATGGTCAAAAACCTATGTGCCAAACCTCACCAACGACTCTGAATGCTCCTTGCGCGAAATTGTCACAAGAGGCTCCTCCCTCATATCATGAGTGCCACTCATGCCCTCATGTGTCACTACTGCCAAAGATGATGAAGTGTCTGTTGTTGTCAATGATGAGGAGTGTGCCAGACTAATCTGGTAAAAAATCTCCTCAATCTCCCTTTCCTTGTCTTCAAGGAACTTAAGAAAAAGGTCCCTATACATGAAAAACTACAAGTAATCAGATTGCATCTGCTCTAATGCTTCTTTGATGATGCATAATTGAGCACTAGTGATCCCATCTACAACTCCTTTTGTCTCTCCTCCATCTGATCTTTCCACATAATATATTCAATAAACTTATGATTACCATCTGTCATTGTCAACACCTGCACAATCAACTCCTCATTAACCAATAATTGGTCCTCCAAACCCTGTCGAGGTGCAATCATGTCCCCCTCATCATCGACATCATAAATGAGGTATGAGGTTGAATCCTCGTCATGATTAGGTGTTATACTGCTACGTTCATCATAAGTACCATGCATAGTGAAAGATGTTGGATCCCCAACATTATTTGATTGAAACATATGGTCATCATCGGGTGTTGCATCCTCACCTTTTGTTGATTCATCAGAGGTATACCCATCCAACACACTAGTGTCACCGGTCTCATTGGTTAATTTTGATGATGTCTCATAGGGTGTTGTTTGGTCTTCCTCTATGCACACATCCTCAATATGGATAGATGTATGCAACTCCCCCAGTGATTCAACCAATCCCCCATCATGAGTTGAGTTTTTGGCTTCATCAACCTTTCTAGATTTGGTATTTTTTCTCTTCTTCTCAACTAATAAGTATAGATTCTCCCATTCCCTTACCATATTCTCTTGATTTTCGTCCATGGTCTGCATAAGTTCTATCATCCCCTTGTCCATGTTGATTTTCACCTCTATTTCTTCTATAAACCATGCAATTATAGGTTGGAAAAAATCGCACGGTTTTTTTTTTTTTTTTTTTCCGAAAAAAACTCTTAAAATTTGTTAATTTTATATTGTTTTTAAATTCACTTTCCAGACTCCTTTTCAGTTGTTTTTCTTTTTGAAATTGGATTTTTTCTGATAGGAATTCAAAGATATAATTTTTTTTCTCCAAATTTTACTTAGAAAGTTTCATATATGACCCTAAAGTGTGCTGCCCTCTTTTTCTGATTTTTTTTTTCTTTTCCTTCTTTGGCTAAGGAAAGTGCTCTGATGCAATCACATGCTGGAAAGATCACCAATTATGATACCACTGTAATATACCTAGTAGAATGGGATGGGATATTATGTCTTTCTTTGTAATACATATTCTTGATGCTCTAATCTGGTTGACAAATTTTAAGAAGCAGTTAGTATGTATTCTACCAATAGACATTTTTTCAAACATATTACATGTAATACAAATACACCAGAAATAGAAGAGACAATATGCGGTATTTTATTATGAATGAAGATATGAATACAACCATCCAATGGAAAACACACAATACCTTGAGCTAAAAACCCAGAATCATGTCATGGCCTCCTCAATAAATGAGATAAAACCCTCCAAGTGCCACAACCTATCCAAGAAAATCAAAATTGAAATAAAAACCCAAGATGAATCTCCAATGAATATCCTAGATGCATCCTCCTCTTTGTCTAGCTAGGGTGGATATTTCACCATCGAAACAAAACCAACAATGGAAGGGCTTTGATAAACCCTATTGAAACAATTTCTCCAAGAGCACCATACAAGAGATCAATCAAATCATAATGCCAAAGTGAGGATCCACCCCTCATTTTATCCTTTTTCCATGCCTTCTAAAATTTTCCCCTTTTGACCAAATGAAATGTAACTTCCAGAAATTTCCCCTTTTTTACTAAATCAAATATAACCCTTATCTTCCCTCCAATTTACACTTTAAGATTCAAAGTCACTTTAATAATGGTTAAGTAAATTATTAATCTAAAGTTACTTTATTTCTTTATTGTCACTTTAAAAACATAACATATCCTAACTAAGTGACATCAAATGACCCCATTTTTAATCCTTTTTCTCCACTAACAAGCCATAGAAGTCCCTTTTACTACAAAACAGGGAAACCCAAAAATAGGGACATGACATTCTCTTGTTGTCTGCACAACCTTTTTGTCTATCTTGGGATATTTTCAAATTCTATCTTATTTTAATCATAACATGTTCCATATCTTTCAATAGTTTTGGTCCGAGTGTGATCTTGTCCACTGGGTTGTCCAAACTAATTGGAACTCTGCACTTCTTTCCATATAGAACGTCAAATGGTCTTCTCTTTAATGATTCTCGATAACCATTATTATAGGCAAACTCTACCAAGGGTAGATATTCTTCCCATTGCTTGGGTTGATGCATAACATGCATCCTCAATATGTCCTCTAGCACTATGTTCATTGTCTCAGTCTAACCATCTATTTGAGAATGGTAGGCCATATTAAACACTAACTGCATCCCCAAGCCTGCAAACAAACTCTTCCAAAAACTTGAAGTGAACTTAGCATCACTGCCCGAGATTATGGTATTGGGTAGACCATACAGTTTGGAAATTTCCTTCATGAAAATGTTAGCAACATCTATGGATTTGAAAATAGATCTGATAGGAATAAAGTGAGTTTTCTTGCTCAACTTATCCACTACCACCAACATGTTTCCTAACTGTCCTTAGAAAAATAGTAATGAAATCCATGAATATTGTCTCCCATTTCCATTTTGGAATTGACAACCACTGTAATAATCCTACAAGGTGTTTATGTTCAACTTTCACTTGCTGGCACTTCAAACACTTGGAAATGGATTCTGCAATGTCTTATTTCATTCTTGGCTAATAGTACAATTGTCTCATTGTTATTACCATCTTTTGATAAGCAAGATGGCCAACATAAGGTCTCCTATGGAATTCATCCATGATTAGGTGCCTCAGTTTTGCTAAATTAGGCACATATATCCTATTGTTTTACAACAACATATTATCAACCACAAGTTGATATCATTCATACTTTATCTCTCCAGGTTCTTGTTGAAATCCCTCTCTTATCTAATTGAAAATATCATCCTCTCTTAAGAGTTTTTTTATCCTTTGTTGGATGTCAGACTCTCCTACACTTGTTGTTGCTATGTGTATAGTCTGCACACTTCGACTAAGTGCATCTGCCACTCTATTCTCCTTTCCTTTTATGTGTTTGATATCAAAATCAAACTCATTGATCAACTCCATCCATTTGTCCTGTCTAGCATTCAACCTCAGTTGGTCAAACAAATACTTTAACCCACAATGATCCTTCATCAAGACAAACCTCCTTCTGAGCAAGTAGTGCCTCCACATCTTCAACGCATGCACAATTGTTGTGAGGTCCAAATCATAGGTGACATACTTCTTCTCATGCTCATTTAGCTTTCTTGATTCATAGTTGATCACTTGTCATTCCTACATAAGGACTCCATCAATTCCTTCTTTACAAGAGTCAATAAAAATGAAAAAATCCTTCTCAAGGTATGCAATCTTCAAAATAGGGGCATTGGTCAAAACGTGCTTCAGCTGCTGAAAGATGGCTTCACACTCTGTTGACCATACAAACCTCTTTCCTTTCTTCTATCATGAATCAATGGGATGAACAATATTTTAAAATCCCTTTATGAACCTTCGATAATACCCAACTAATCCAATGAAATAACTTACCTCTGTTACATTTCGAGGGGTAAGCCAATCCATAATTTCCTTGATCTTTTCAAGGTCTACTTCCACTCCTTCAGTTGAGATGTTGTGGCCTAAATACTTATTATTTTTTAAAGAATTCACACTTTCTAAACTTAGTGTACAATTGGTGTTCTCTCAACTCTTGCAACACCATCCTTAGATGCTCTTCATGCTCTTCTCTAGTCTTGGAATACACCAAAATGTCATCCACAAATATTAAGAAAAACTTGTCTAAATACTTGCTAAGGAGACTATTCATTCAGAACATGAAGGTAGTTGGTGCATTGGTAAGCCCAAATGGTACCACCACAAAATCATATTGACCATACCTTGTTCTAAAGGTTGTCTTGTGGATGTCCTCATCTTTGATCCTAACTTGATGGTATCTCGACCTCAAGTCATTCTTAGAGAAAACTTTAGCTCCTCTAAGAGAATCGAAAATATCATCAATCCTAGGGAATGTATACTTATTCTTGATGGTCATCTTGTTTAACTACCTGCAATCAACACACAAGTGCAATGTACCATCCTTTTTCTTCACAAACAAAGCTAGTGATCCCCATGGAGACACACTTAGCCTAATGTAACCTTTATCCAACATCTCTTTCAGTTGTACCTTCATCTCCACCAACTCGAGCGTGATCCTCCTGTAGGGTACTTTTGATGTTGGTACTTATCTAGGAACAAGATCTATTGAGAAATCAAGATCTCTCTTAGGAGGTAGTCCATGCAACTCCTCTGGAAACACATCCTTAAACTCCCACACTATAGGGTGATCTTCAACCTTCAATTCCTTGTTTAATGATGAGTTAAGAACTTGTATTTCTTACAAGGGGATTATCTTTCTACTAAATTTCTTAAGTTGTAGCGCTAATATTTGTCTAACTGAAATCAGATTCCAAATTCCTTGCAAAATTATTACATTGCTTTCTTCATCTTCACATTATAATGTCTTATCATAACAATTTAGTTTTTCCTTGTGAGATGAAAATTGATTCATACCTAACAACAACATATGATCCCAAAGGTAGGATATTCAAGGCTGCTCGAGTATGTAGTCCACTCATTGTAAATGGGAAATCTTCTATCACCTCTACCACTTTCCTCTTCGTCCATGTGGCTAATTGAACTAACCATGCCTTTGCATGTTTCTCTCTCTATAGGGAACATGTTTCAACAACTTGAGGTGAAATATAAATAAGTTTAGATCTAGGATCAATAAAAATAGATATAGGTTGCTTGGAAATAATACCTTCTGAATCCACTACAAAAGTTTGGTGGTATGTTTGCTGATTTCCACGACTTCATATATATTGGACATGATTTTGGAAACATCATTGACAATGGCTGTCTCCTGCACATAGTAAACTCTTTTATTGTCCTACTGCTTATGAGGAAAATCTCTCAACAAATGTGGTTCTCCACAACCATGACATTGCAAAGGTCCTTTCTTTGGTTCCTATTCTCTTTCCTACTCTGCTGGCTTAATTCCACTATGAGATGGAAAGTTCCGCCAATGCACACTTATGCTTGGTTGACCAAATTGATATCCTTTCTTCGAATTATTATATGGGATTTGATTTGAATCCATTCCTATGGAATCCATTCTTATCCTTTTTCTTCCAATCCTTATAAGGCTCTTGCTTATTCTTAGTCTAATCATAACAACTCTTGTCCTTCCTAATGGTGTCTTTCCAATGTCTTGGGCTTATCAAATTCAATTTTTTCCTAATAGGACTATGAAAATACACTAAGGAAACAATGTATCCTTGTTTTCTCATATTTGAGGTAAGGGACATAGATCAACAACTCCAAAAACCTCTTGGAATATGAATCTATAGTTAGTTGTCCCAACTTATGCTTGTGGAACTCCTTGATCTTGTCATCAAATTACTTCTTTGATAGGTAGTCCTTCCTAAAATATTTTTCAAACTGCTTCCAAGTCAACTTGATCTCTTTCAATCCTTTCACTTCCATGAGGTATTCCCACCATATGGAGGCTTCTTCGTTCATATTGAATATGGAAATATTCTCTTTTGTACTGTCCAAGTAATTATGTACTTGAAAATACTTCTTTATTCCCAACAACCAGGCCTCAACTTATTCTCCCTTCTTGATTTCTCCATCAAAGGTAGGTGACTTAGAGTTCTTGTATTATTCATTCAAATAACTCTATGAGTGTCTCTTCTTCTTCTTTCTGGGGGCACTCAATCGAGTGTCACTACTGGACAACTCTTCAGAAGTAGACTTCCCATTGGATGACACTGTGGAAATGTTTCCACTAGGTTTTCCTTTGTTTTCATCTCGATGCCTCTTCTTGGAAGATTTTTTCCCACATTTCTATGGCTTAGTCCATGATTTTGGGAATTCGAACGGGTTTTCAACCCTTTTAACTTTTGTAGCTCTACATTACTAGGACCTTGTTGCAGGTGATTTTGAATCTCTAACAAGCTCTGCAGTAGCACTGCATTCAACTCTTCCTGCTCAACCTAGGCCCTCATGAGCCTCTCATTGTCTACTTTTAGAATTCTGATAGTGGATACTAAATCTAGAGGGTTTGTTTTGGTCCTCCAACCATCAAATTCCTCTTCTATAAAATGTGAGGTGTCTTACATGCTATGTTGTACCATTCACCTCTAATTTCCTTTTTGGATGTCCTATGTGATGAAACAAGAAACCTTTGTTAGCCATTACATTAAGCAATTAAATAGAATGCATTCTTCACAAAATAAAAGATGTTTTGCAAACAATTAAGCGATCTTGGTGACCCATTCAAGCCTAGAGTTTGAACTCTTCTTTGATACCACTTTGTAACACACCTGACCCCCTAACTCCCACAGGCTGGTGGGATGTACATTTTTCCTCTATCATCAAGGTAAGACTTCGGTCCATCAATGTTTCAATTAGTACTTCTCTTATCACAACTTTCATTGTATTACATTCTACTCATTCAATACCCAAAGCTACCAACGAAGCTCCTCTACAGAGTGCATTGCCTTGTCAAGGGATCCACACACCTTCAATCGGACCATTAAAGTCACTCCTTATCTCAATATAAATTATCTAGAGCTATTCAAACTCCTTACTGTCAGAATTTCCAATTTCCAAGATTGACATCTTCGTCGTTGACATCACTCCAATGGGTTGTCCTTATGGATCCAACAACCCTTGGACTCAGAATCCAACAACCGTGATTCTCTAGGTTCCTAAAATTATATGACTTTTATCAACCGCCTCTCCAATTATTTCTTAGGTGATCAAGTGGCACCCATTATGATCCTATGGTTAAGGTTGCACTACACCCACTCTCCAATCGATGACTCACATCCATTCTTAAAGTCCCTTATCATCAGATTGTCCCCATTCTGGTACCATGAGCCTCTTTGAACGGATTTCTCTGAAAACACTCACTATGATGGATTTGACGATCCTATTTCATTGTAGCATATGGTCAAGGTGAACTCAATGTCTACAACTGCACGACATTTATGGTTCCTAATGTTGAAATTTCTCCTACTCAACACCCTACAATTAACTCAAAACAAAATCACTTTATCTACTAAAAGCACAACTATAATCAACTAAACATGTAGCAGACACATAAATAAGGAAACTGAATCAAACACATAAGAACACCAAATGTTTTGGGTATAAACACTCGGAAAAATCCTGGAGGGAAAACCAATGCTAAGAATGATTTTATTATGCTAAAATCAGGGCTCCCGTAATAGGGATAGTGGTCCACTGAGAGAAATACAACTGGAGAATGACCTAGAAAGGTCTGACCTATTGTATGACTAGTTCTAGCATGTTTTTCAAAGAATACATGATTCACCTTCTTATGAATCGTGCATATACCTGTTTGTCTACACTATGAACTGCATATCCACACGAAAAACTTTTACGACAAGTTCCATACGATCTAACACTCTCTTGTGGATTTCTTAGAATGAAACCCACCTACATAAGCCTATTTTCTCTTTTCTCCTTGACTTGATCTCTAGATGGAAGTCCTTCTCCTTCCCTATGCAATATCCCCTTGAATCTATCAAGTGTCAAGTGTCAAGTGTCTCCCTCCTTCTTCTAGCCTTTGTTTTATAATCATGAGTTACAATATGCTTTTAATCTCCAAAGTTATCTACAGTTGAGATTACATTTCACACTCACTTGAGATATATATTACATGCTCTATGATAAGTAATTTTATCATGTTTCTTAAATAACTCAATTAACCAATTACATAATTAATTAATAAAAGAAATTTACTTTAATATTTCCTTTAATTAAAGTAAATTCAAGAGTAGAAGGATTTGGATGATTTCACACGTCTAGACACATAGACCTGTGCGAAAATACCTATTTGATTCTAACACTAACATCAACATTATGTCGTCCCTGAGGTGTAGGACAGTCGGTGACGGAGTGTGTTGTTAAGCCACTCCGTGATGTTAAAGTCACCGGTTCGAAACCTGCGGGGACAAAAAATCCAACCATGTTAAGGGTT